>SSNR01000004.1:546440-583819 GCA_006937965.1 Callopanchax toddi
ATTTGGCAGCCTGACACTTCTGCTGCAGCAGGGGGCAGTGTCCAGTAGGGGGCAGTGCCGTCGCGTGAAAGAAAAACGAAACTGAAACTAAACACTACATGGTCTATGGGCAATGGCGGCGGCACTGCCTCGCTCCAGGTGTCGTGAACGTGCATGTGGGAGGAGAATTTACCATATAAGCAAGTCCGGATCACTATGACCTCATAGCGGGCTGGAGTGAAAAAACTGTTTGAAACCTGGGTCTGAAATCTTGAAGAGCTTCTCACTAGCTGTACTAGGAGACAGATGGACGCCGTGTTTTGCTCTTTCTGGCAGGTTTAAGGTGAGAACTCAACGTTGCAACATGATAGATAAGTCAGAAAACATGGAAACCGATGTCATGGGACCTTTAATATTATTTAGACTAAGATTTTGAGACCAAGTTTAACAAATAAAGACCAACCTCATCTTCATAGATAAAATAGCTAGTATAAGAACCTCACCTTAATCTAGCTGTTTTGCCAGTCAAATGCAGAGAAGGCATTCATGAAGGAAACAACGCGTGGATTTATCCCAGATGTCTTTCGCTTCACAGTTCTGCCAGTTTTCTTGCTTGTCTGGAATTTGGCTGTGCACTTGATGGAATCTGGATTAATCCTGGCAAGGAACCTAATGGAAATGAAAATTAAAGTTAATATATCTTTTGGCCAGTTTGATTAATACATCATCTTAACAGAAGTCCTTTCAGGACAGATCAAGTAGTTATATATCAACCTGAAAAAATATGAACTTTAAGAGTCAAGGTGACCCCTAGCTGTTAAAACTTAGAAATGGCTTTGATGCCAATTTGAGTTTAAAACATACGACTTGTAGTGTCCTGAATGAACATATTTGTACATACAAATCATTTTGATTATCTCTGATTCTGTGTTTCTGCGCGAGCCTGCCCGTCCATCAGACCGTCATAGGCAATCACTGAATTGTCCCCACTAATAATTCGAACCAAGGATGCAGAAATAATGTTGCATCTCCACCAATACCTGCAGCCCAGACTGAGGTTCTATGCTGCAGAGCGCAGACCTGTGATCCAGACGTACTGCGCTCTGGAACAGAAGAACACTTGTCCTCCAGAGCGCATCAGGTGTCAGACCTGATCCGCTCAAAGGCCCCTTTGCAATCCGGTGCTCAGCGTGCGATCAGATATGGATTAACTACACTTCCTGTTGTAATGCGCTCTCAGAGTAGCGTTCATAGGCTGTGGAGGCTTGTTGACACGCAAAATCTGCTCCGTGAGCCGCGCGCACGAACTGGACTCCAAACACTCCCTCACGCGAGGAGGTCTGCATTAAACATCAGCACCAGGTTTTCCCCTGAGTATCTCAATGAAAAATATGTGAACCCCTCATCTCTCTCTCTCTCACGATCTCATGATGAAGGTTAATATTATATAGTAGGCTAATCAGTGTCCCGCAGAGCACACAGAGCTGCACCTGCTGCTGCGCTCAACTCCGAACGGAGTTTTTAGAAATTTCTATATGATGACTGGCTGATCGACTAATTTAGTGTCTAATCCTATGGATTTATGTGCTAAATGGGCCCGGTGTTATGCTACTGAAAATGTAATTATTATAATTTTTAAAATTAATAAGTGACGGATAAAAATAGATTATGACCGGATCTTTTTAACCCTGTCAGTCAAAATGACGGAAAACTAAAAAGTCTAGGGCGACCTCTGATTCCACCTTTAGGAAAAATGTTGTCATTGAGTCATTCTCCTGATCTGGCAGCAGTCCATTTGCATTATTTTAGCAAAAAACAAACAAAACAATGTCAGTGAATGGGGGAAAACTAGTATGTTGTTGTTCCCAGTCACATTGTTTTATGCTAAAATAAAGCAAACAGACTGCTGTCAGATCAGCAGAGTGACTAGCTGGTTACAAAATGCTTTTTTCCTCATATCTAACTCTGAGGGAAATGACAAAAGACAACATTTTACTCAGGGGTTGAATATCCCTTTAAATTATAATGTTATTGGCCATACCTCTGAACAAATTCCAGTGTTGTGACTGCTTCCACTTGATATTCAATGTTGAATACATAGAAACTGGCAAAGAGGACAGCCAAGGCAGTAGTGAAATCCGGCATGGGAGGTGAAAGTGGGATTACAACACGGCCCTCTATGGACAGCATCCACTTGTTAGCAGACCAAATCGTGTCACCTGCAATTATGAAACATAAAACAACACTTAAATTACAAGAATTATCTGACTCTGCAGACCCTCTTTCCTAGCTACAGTGGCTGAGTGGGCAGAAGGGTGTCTCATGACCAGACGGCCATTGGCTCATCCCTGGCCCACCAAATCAATGTGTTGGAATATTCTCTCCAACGAGCTAGCTGTGCTAGAAGCTGTGGAAGCAGCACTATAGGTGCTAGTTCTTGCTTTATGTTTCAGACTGATGTGTGAGGTGAAAGATGAACGGACAGAAAAAGTCTTTTGACAGTTATCATAGGGGCAAGGCATTTTCTCCCCACTTGTCATATGTAGCTGGAAATGATCCCATAAGGGTGCTACACGCTCAGAAACAAAGCTACATCCCTCAAATTTGCATGCTAAAGCATGTGCTTGTGTTTGTGCCCTTGACGTAACTGTGGCAGTATGAACTCTGTACATATGCTTTTAAAGTGCAATTACTGTTTTAAAGGCTGCAGGACACTCTGCATATCCACACTGAAATATAATGTTTGCAACATTTCTGTGAATTTTAACATGCCGAATGAAAGCAGGAATTGCCTCAGCTTTGAATTGACAAACAGTACACGTGTAAGACATTCTGACCCAGAAGGGCGGTTAACTCAAACTCGAACGTGCAACTTTTTCTTTTCCTATCTGTGACTACTCTTATGAGCAAACTACGTTTGACAAATTAAAGTCAGGAAAGATGAAAGTCACTTACATGTAAATATGCACCTTGTGCTGCGCAGCTACGTTGTGGTGAAAGCAGTCCTGTTCTTCCAACAGTAGCAGATAGGGTCGTCGCAAACTCGCTTTTCCCTGCAGCAGACTGAAGAACGTCCTCGACTTGCAAACAGGGTTGCCAGATAGTGGGGTTTTCCCAGCACAAAATAAAAGTCCGCCAAAACACACACACACANNNTTTTGCTCTTTCTGGCAGGTTTAAGGTGAGAACTCAACGTTGCAACATGATAGATAAGTCAGAAAACATGGAAACCGATGTCATGGGACCTTTAATATTATTTAGACTAAGATTTTGAGACCAAGTTTAACAAATAAAGACCAACCTCATCTTCATAGATAAAATAGCTAGTATAAGAACCTCACCTTAATCTAGCTGTTTTGCCAGTCAAATGCAGAGAAGGCATTCATGAAGGAAACAACGCGTGGATTTATCCCAGATGTCTTTCGCTTCACAGTTCTGCCAGTTTTCTTGCTTGTCTGGAATTTGGCTGTGCACTTGATGGAATCTGGATTAATCCTGGCAAGGAACCTAATGGAAATGAAAATTAAAGTTAATATATCTTTTGGCCAGTTTGATTAATACATCATCTTAACAGAAGTCCTTTCAGGACAGATCAAGTAGTTATATATCAACCTGAAAAAATATGAACTTTAAGAGTCAAGGTGACCCCTAGCTGTTAAAACTTAGAAATGGCTTTGATGCCAATTTGAGTTTAAAACATACGACTTGTAGTGTCCTGAATGAACATATTTGTACATACAAATCATTTTGATTATCTCTGATTCTGTGTTTCTGCGCGAGCCTGCCCGTCCATCAGACCGTCATAGGCAATCACTGAATTGTCCCCACTAATAATTCGAACCAAGGATGCAGAAATAATGTTGCATCTCCACCAATACCTGCAGCCCAGACTGAGGTTCTATGCTGCAGAGCGCAGACCTGTGATCCAGACGTACTGCGCTCTGGAACAGAAGAACACTGGTCCTCCAGAGCGCATCAGGTGTCAGACCTGATCCGCTCAAACGCCCCTTTGCAATCCGGTGCTCAGCGTGCGATCAGATATGGATTAACTACACTTCCTGTTGTAATGCGCTCTCAGAGTAGCGTTCATAGGCTGTGGAGGCTTGTTGACACGCAAAATCTGCTCCGTGAGCCGCGCGCACATAGAACTGGACTCCAAACACTCCCTCACGCGAGGAGGTCTGCATTAAACATCAGCGCCAGGTTTTCCCCTGAGTATCTCAATGAAAAATATGTGAACCCCTCATCTCTCTCTCTCTCACGATCTCATAATGAAGGTTAATATTATATAGTAGGCTAATCAGAGTCCCGCAGAGCACACAGAGCTGCACCTGCTGCTGCGCTCAACTCCGAACGGAGTTTTTAGAAATTTCTATATGATGACTGGCTGATCGACTAATTTAGTGTCTAATCCTATGGATTTATGTGCTAAATGGGCCCGGTGTTATGCTACTGAAAATGTAATTATTATAATTTTTAAAATTAATAAGTGACGGATAAAAATAGATTATGACCGGATCTTTTTAACCCTGTCAGTCAAAATGACGGAAAACTAAAAAGTCTAGGGCGACCTCTGATTCCACCTTTAGGAAAAATGTTGTCATTGAGTCATTCTCCTGATCTGGCAGCAGTCCATTTGCATTATTTTAGCAAAAAACAAACAAAACAATGTCAGTGAATGGGGGAAAACTAGTATGTTGTTGTTCCCAGTCACATTGTTTTATGCTAAAATAAAGCAAACAGACTGCTGTCAGATCAGCAGAGTGACTAGCTGGTTACAAAATGCTTTTTTCCTCATATCTAACTCTGAGGGAAATGACAAAAGACAACATTTTACTCAGGGGTTGAATATCCCTTTAAATTATAATGTTATTGGCCATACCTCTGAACAAATTCCAGTGTTGTGACTGCTTCCACTTGATATTCAATGTTGAATACATAGAAACTGGCAAAGAGGACAGCCAAGGCAGTAGTGAAATCCGGCATGGGAGGTGAAAGTGGGATTACAACACGGCCCTCTATGGACAGCATCCACTTGTTAGCAGACCAAATCGTGTCACCTGCAATTATGAAACATAAAACAACACTTAAATTACAAGAATTATCTGACTCTGCAGACCCTCTTTCCTAGCTACAGTGGCTGAGTGGGCAGAAGGGTGTCTCATGACCAGACGGCCATTGGCTCATCCCTGGCCCACCAAATCAATGTGTTGGAATATTCTCTCCAACGAGCTAGCTGTGCTAGAAGCTGTGGAAGCAGCACTATAGGTGCTAGTTCTTGCTTTATGTTTCAGACTGATGTGTGAGGTGAAAGATGAACGGACAGAAAAAGTCTTTTGACAGTTATCATAGGGGCAAGGCATTTTCTCCCCACTTGTCATATGTAGCTGGAAATGATCCCATAAGGGTGCTACACGCTCAGAAACAAAGCTACATCCCTCAAATTTGCATGCTAAAGCATGTGCTTGTGTTTGTGCCCTTGACGTAACTGTGGCAGTATGAACTCTGTACATATGCTTTTAAAGTGCAATTACTGTTTTAAAGGCTGCAGGACACTCTGCATATCCACACTGAAATATAATGTTTGCAACATTTCTGTGAATTTTAACATGCCGAATGAAAGCAGGAATTGCCTCAGCTTTGAATTGACAAACAGTACACGTGTAAGACATTCTGACCCAGAAGGGCGGTTAACTCAAACTCGACGTGCAACTTTTTCTTTTCCTATCTGTGACTACTCTTATGAGCAAACTACGTTTGACAAATTAAAGTCAGGAAAGATGAAAGTCACTTACATGTAAATATGCACCTTGTGCTGCGCAGCTACGTTGTGGTGAAAGCAGTCCTGTTCTTCCAACAGTAGCAGATAGGGTCGTCGCAAACTCGCTTTTCCCTGCAGCAGACTGAAGAACGTCCTCGACTTGCAAACAGGGTTGCCAGATAGTGGGGTTTTCCCAGCACAAAATAAAAGTCCGCCAAAACACACACACACAAAAAAAACCGCCCAACCAATGATTTTAAATGTTTTCTGTATTCTGGGAGATACAGACATTGGACAGGCATTGGACAGGCTCTGGGCAAGGGGATTTCCAACCACCTGCATCTTACATCAATTGATACATTTAAGTGGGGGGAATGGGAAAGTCCCCAGGGTCATTGTGGGGTCATTACTGGGGTCATTACTGTAACTTTAAAAAAGTTATTAGTTATAATAATAATAATAATAATAATAACTTTATTTATATAGCACCTTTCTCAGGTCATTGACCACAAAGTGCTTTACAATAAAAACAATTATAAAAACACAAAGGATAAAACTTGATAAGAACATAATAAAACACAAAATAAAAACGTGATAAAACAAAAAACATCATGTAACCTAAAATCAGTTAAAAGCCAATAAATGAGTCTTCAACTGTTTCTTAAAAGAAGACTCTTAAAGTTACTCACTTGTTCCAAAAAGTAACCGAGTTACTCTATAATAAAAGCAAATAGTTACAAGGGAAAATAATTTTTGCAAAGCATTTGTTTTTTCTGAGCAGTTTTCATGGGTAAATTTAAAAGAAACGAAACTCCTGGACTTAATAACACATCACAAACACATTCTGGCCGCTCAGCGACTTGGGAAGTGTAAAAAGTAACAGGGGTCAACCATCAGAGTCAATATGCGGCCTATAGGCATGATTTTTCTAACAACTCACACACGCTTTAAATTAGGATGTCAGATTTTGAGTATGTGTATGGGGGCATTAGGGTCATCCCCTGTGCCAAGTTTGGCATCAGTGGGGTCAATTATTTTCCCTCTATTTTTTTATTCGAAATTTAAAAAACTGGAATTTTTTGCCTCTATGTAGCAAACTTTGACCCCACTGATGCCAAACTTGGCACAGGGGATGACCCTAACACCCCCATACACATACTCAAAATCTGACATCCTAACTTAAAGTGTGTGTGAGTTGTAAGAAAAAAGCAGGCCAAAAGGCCACATTGACTCTGATGGTTGACCCCTGTGACTTTGACCCCTGTGACTTTTTACACTTCCCAAGGTGCTGAGACCATGAAATTTTGCTCCTTGCTTGACTCAACCACCATGATGAACACTTAAAATCTTCAGCTTCCTAGGTCAAAGCGTTTGGGAGTTAATTATTTTCCCTCTATTTTTTTATTCGAAATTTTAAAAACTGGATTTATTTGCCTCTATGCAGCAAACTTTGACCCCCACTGAAGCCAAACTTGGAACAGGGGATGATCCTAACACCCCCATACACATACTCAAAATCTGACATTCTAACTTAAAGTGTGTGAGAGTTGTAAGAAAAAAGCAGGCCTATAGGCCACATTGACTCTGATGGTTGACCCCTGTTACTTTTTACACTTCCCAAGGTGCTGAGACCATGAAATTTTGCTCTATGCTAGAGTCGGCCCCCATGATGAAAACTTTAAAATTTCAGCTTCCTAGGTCAAAGCGTTTGGGAGTTAATTATTTTCCCTCTATTTTTTTATTCGAAATTTTAAAAACTGGATTTTTTTGCCTCTATGTAGCAAACTTTGACCCCACTGATGCCAAACTTGGCACAGGGGATGACCCTAACACCCCCATACACATACTCAAAATCTGACATCCTAACTTAAATTGTGTTTGAGTTGTAAGAAAAAATCAGGCCTATAGGCCACATACTGACTCTGATGGTTGACCCCTGTGACTTTTTACACTTCCCAAGGTGCTGAGACCATGAAATTTTGCTCCTTGCTTGCGTCGGCCCCCATGATGAAAACTTTAAATTTTCAGCTTCCTAGGTCAAAGCGTTTGGGAGTTAATTATTTTCCCTCCATTTTTAAATTCAAAATTAAAAAAATGCCTCTATGCGGCAAACTTTGACCCCACTGATGCCAAACTTTGCACAGGGGATGACTCTACCGCCCCCATACACATACTCAAAATCTGACATGCTTGCTCAAACATCTGACATCTCTATGATGTTGATCTCTTAATATTTCTTTTAATGTTGGGCTGAAATAAAGGAAGCCATTCTTGACCCTTATGTCCTGAAGTACACAATATGTTACTATATTTTTCAGTTATATCACTATAAATGTCTCTAGTACAATACAGGTTACTTTAATACCCTGCAGGCTACACATTTTTATACAGCATATTTTACAACACTGTACTGCTTGCTGTCAATTTCTACAGTATCATGCTGGTTGCTGTGATTATTAGTCAGAAATTCTTATTGGTTGATGTAGTTTTACACAGTACACAATTATTTACAGTAAGTATTTACATTAGCCAACAGTCCTACGTTTAAAAAAAAATGTAACTGTGATTTTTTTTTACAGTACTGTAAGGGTAACGGTGAGTTTTTACAGTATTTTATATAAATGTCACACTACTTTTAATTCAGACTTTTTTTTACGGTAGTGATGATATTACTTGTGATTTACTACAGTAGTAATTATTATGCTGTGAATTGATATAATTGTGTTGATTACCTCGATATTATGTTATTTTGCTAATTAATGTTATTAAATTGGTATTTTATTTTAAAATAGTCACAGTAAGATACTGTACAGTAAATGTAAATGACTATGTATTTTACAGTTTTTAGTACACAATCTGTAACTCTGATTCTCTACAGTACTGTAATGATTATAGTAAGATTTTACAGAACTTTACATGTTACTGCCATTTCCAAAAGTAAATAATATCTTACTGTAAATTCAAATATATTACTGTTAATTTTTTACACTAGTACTATACTATATACTGTCATTCCCAACCAAACATAATATATTATTGTGAATTTCTACAGTACTATTATTGTAGCTGTGATTTCATATAGTAAACCAAATGTTATTGTGATATTTTACGGTAGTGATGATATTACTGTGATTTACCACAGTAGAACTTGTTCTACTGTAAATTTATACAGTAGTGTGTTAATTACTGTGATTTATAGAGTATTTCTTTAATTACTGCTAATTATACAGTATCTTACTTTAAAAAAATATTCAATATGTTACAAGGCAAAAACACAATTAATTACGGTGTATTTCACAGCCATTTTTTTTAACCGGTAATCCTTTTCCCTCCATATTTAATTTAAAAAGTATATTTTTGGCTGCTGTGTTGCAACCTTTGACCCCACTGACACCAAACTTGGCACAGGGGATGGCCCTAACCCCCCATAAACAAACTCAAAATTTGACATCCTAGCTTAAAGCGTGTGTGAGTTATTAGAAAAAAGCAGGCCAAGAGGCCACATTCACACTTATGGTTGACCTCTGTGACTTTTGACACTTCCCAAGTTGCTAACACTCTGATATTTTGCACAATGCATGGCTCAACCCCCGCGATGAAGACTTTAAATGTTCAACTCTCTAGGTCAAAGCCTTTGGGAGTTAATCCTTTTCCCGCCATTTTTTTTATTTGAAAATTTTGAAGTAATTTTTTTGCTGCTATGTTGCAACCTTTGACCCCACTGACACCAAACTTGGCACAGGGGATGGCCCTAACTTTCCCATAAACATACTCTAAATTTGACATCCTAGCTCAAATGAATAACGTCTCCTTTAATGTTGGGCTGAAATAAAGTCATTCTTAACCCTTGTTCTCATGTCCTGAAGTACGCAATATGTTACTGTATTTGTCAGTTATATCACTATGATTTTCCGTAGTACAATGCAGGTTACTGTAATACCTTGCAGGCTATACATTATTGTACAGCATATTTCTACAATGCAATACTGGTTTCTGTCATTTCCTAAAAGTAATTTAACAGTAACTAATGAGTTACTGTTAGTTTTTACAATAGCATACTATACTGGTTAAGGTTTCTAGCTACAAAAATGTAACTGTGATTTTCTACAGTAGGCTACTGGCTACTGTTAGCTTTTACAGTATTTTACATGTTTCTGCCATTTCCAATTGTAAATAAAGCATTACTGTAAATTCAAATATATTATTGTGAATTCCTAATGTACTGTTATTGTCGCTGTGATTTCCTGCAGTACACAAGACGTTATTGTAAAATTTCACTTTACTGTAAGTTCTTGCTTTATGTTTTACGGTAGAGATGTTATTACTGTGACTTATTACAGTAGAACTTGTTATGCTGTGAATTGATATAGTATTGCGTTTATTACCATGATTTATATGGTATTTTGTTAATTACTGCTAATAAAATATAATTTTAATTTAAAATAGTCACATTAAGTTACTGTACAATAACTGTAAATTACTGAGAATTTTACAGTCTTTGGTACACAATCTGTTACTGTGAATTTATAGAGTACTGTATTGATTACTGTAAGCTTTTACAGTACTTTACATGTTACTGCCATTTCCAACAGTAAATAATACGTTACTGTAAATTTAAATATATTATTGTGAATTTTTACAGTACTATACTAGATACTGTCATTCCCAACCATACACAATATGTTACTGTAAATTTCAATTTATTATTGTGAATTTCTACAGTAGTATTACTGTAGCTGTGATTTTATGCAGTACACAAAATGTTATTGTGAAATTTCACACTACTGTAAATTCTCACTGTGTTTTTTACGGTAGTGATGATATTACTGTGACTTACTACAGTAGAACTTGTTCTACTGTGAATTTATACAGTAGTGTGTTAATTACTGTGATTTATGCAGTATTTTTCTAATTACTGCTAATTACACAGTATGTTACTTTAAAAATATTTACAGTAAGTTACATTACAGAAACACAATAAATTACTGTGTATTTCACAGTCATTTTTTACAGTGTACCATGTAGTTGAACTCACTGTGCAGAAATGCTGAGGAAATATAGTTATCATTGAATGAATGGTAAGTGTAGCCATGATAGTAATCTCCTGTAATTACTGGTACGAGTAAAAAAAAAAAAAAAGGGGGGGGGGGATATACACATTATCCCATGTTTTCCTAAAGGTCTGGAATTTGTCTGTGCTGATGAGCAAAGTATCTCAGGAATGCTCAAGCTTCCGCTTATCAGTTAAATCGGTTTTATCGGCCGTTGGCTTTAAATTAACTTTCTAGATTGCGGCTGATTGCTACAATTTGTGCTGTCTGCACCGCAGTGAAGAAAATCTGGGAAGTGTGGGAGGAGGAGGGGGTCTAGCTAAACACGCACAGCAAGTAGATTGAGAGTGGAAAGGAAACGGCATCATAGTTAACCATTAAGACCTGAGGCACTGTTTAAACACACACACACACACACACACACACACACACACACACACACACACACACACACACACACACACACACACACACGCACACACACACACACACAGAGAGGATAAAACACATGTCAGATAAGTGAACATGTAACTACAGTTTGTGAAACCTAATTCTTTCTCCACTATGTTTTCCTATGTAAGGTTAGAGAGAACCCCACCTGCTGCACACACATTGTTCTTCATAGGAAGTAGATGTGATTGCAGAAGCATGACCTAACGCCAGCCGGTGTTTGTTTTAGGTCTCCCAGGTGACCAAAGGCTGGAGGAAGGAAACTGAGCCTTCATCACCAGAGACTGTCATTTAGGAACATGTTACTCTTTGTGTGTGTGTGTGTGTGTTTCAGTATTCGTGCACACACATGGGTGGATAGATTTTTGTATGACCACAGAGAGCAGATGTTTTGGACCACCTGGCTTAGCTGCTCTCACATTATGACAAAACACTGACACGCATTCATTTGTAATCATCTTGTTTTCTGTGTTTTACACTTGTTTTTTTTTTTAAATGAATGTTTGAATACTTTTCCCAGGTGTTGAAGGAGAGCGGTCCCCCGCACATGAAAAGCTTCCTGACCCGCGTCACTGTTGGAGAGTTTTCTGCTGAGGGTGAAGGAAACAGTAAGAAGCTGTCCAAGAAGCGTGCTGCTCTGTCCATCCTGCAGGACCTGAAGAAGCTGCCCTTCATCCCCACCGTGGAGAAACCCAAGACACACTACAAGAAACGCACCAAGACTATCCTCAAGGTGCTGCAGCCTGGCAGAGGGGAAAATTAAGTTCTGGTTATTGATTTGCATTTAAACTGTATGAACTCTGAGAAAGGACATGCTTAAATTTTAGTTTCATGACATTACCTCATGATGATGAGTTATTTATACCATTATCTTGAGGTAAGTGGCTTATTATTTATTTTGACGTAGAAACACTGGTTTAGTTGGGATTAGGAATGAAACAGTTACCAGTTTTACTGGTTACTGTGGTTAAACTTTCTATGATTAGTACTACTGTTTAAAAAATAGTTACAAATGTAAAACTACAGGGCTATTTGATTTAAAAAGACCAACTACCTTTTTTTAAATCAACCTGACATTGTCAGTTGCACTAAACTGAGATGTGAACATGTGCTTCATAAAAATAGAAAAACTCAAGATTTAAAGAACATTGAAGTTGTGTACATTCTCCTCTCTTCCCGTAAAACAAAACAAGCTCAATGCTAAGTGCATCATGTTTTCATCCTGCAGACTAGAACTGGCCCATCACATAATCATTCATTTCATATGCGCTATCTTGTCTTTCAAGTGAGGAAACAAACTCACGACTGAGTAAAACGATGAATGATAAACACTAGTAACAATAATTAAAAAAAAATTAAAACAAGTTAGAAAACCCAGTGATGCTGCTGGCCCGACTGTTTGTGCAATAACTTCAGATTGTGATGATTCTCTATTAGAGATAATAGATTATTGCATCATAATCACTTAATTCCCAGAGAAAACAGAGCTTGTTATTTTTAGAGAATATTTTCAGAACACAAGCTTTTTATAAAACGAGTGTGAATATTTCAAGATGATATTGAGATAAGATAGTCATGTTGTCTATAATAATTTAGATACATATTCTCAATTCATTCTAACCTTTTGAATGACTCAAAATGTCAGATGTTGACTGTAAAATGGTTTAAATTCAGAGATTAGCTGTGGATGAGTTTTTCTTTTTGTCCACATTATTTATATTCCAACATCATCAGTGGGGCTTAGTAGGCTTCAGCATTTTTTACTTAATTGTTTAAATTAGAGATACACGATTCAGCCTTTTCAGTCCCGATACGATATTTGGGCTTTGTAGATTGATCGATACCAGATATCCACCAATACTAACGCAAACACTAAAATATTCTAATTTCAGACATAACGGGTCTCAAACATAATATAATTTGGGCCAGAAAACCCTCAAAATGTCTAACATTTGTCATTTTGTCAAAGTGTAGTAAATAATATCGGATCCAGTATCGGCCGATTTTACCGATTCACCGATCCAGCTAAAAGACCTGGATCTGCACCGATATCCGATCCAGTATCGGTATTGGTGCATCCCTAGTTTAAATAATGTAAATTTTCAAGCTGATTGTGTCTTTTCAGGTAGAAAAGAGAAATATCTTCAAAAATATTATCATAAAATTGGAAAATTAAAAGGCGTAAAAGTGTTTAAATGAAATAGGATGGTGTGGAGGAACTGATTTTTCATTTATGGTAAAAATGGTAAATGGTCTGTATTTATAGAGCGCTTTCTAGAGTGTTCTACACTCCACAAAGAGCTGTACAACACAACAGTCATTCACACACTGGTGGTGATAAACTACACTAGCCTCAGCTGCCCTGGGATTGAACCGACGACCCTCCAGTTGCCAGACTGGCCACTCTACCAACTGAGCTACATGCCACCCCATTCATATCTTGTCTTTTCTTCCAGACGGCGCCAGACTACGGTCAGGGTATGAATCCCATCAGCCGTCTAGCACAGATCCAACAGGCCAAGAAGGAGAAGGAACCCGAGTACCAGCTGCTTTCTGAAAGAGGGATGCCCCGACGCCGAGAGTTTGTCATGCAGGTAAATAACAGTTTCTTCATTCTTTGCTTTGCTTTCCTAATTCAGTTTCTATGAATACACCAAGGGTCCTGCTGTGAAAAGTTTTGAAAGATGCCTCTGCCTGCAGGATGGGTCCAGATTGTTGGATTCAAGCAAAAGTCAAAGCTCAAGTGATCTGATGTGTTATTAAATGTTAGACGTATGTCCTTATAGAATTCAGGTGCATTAAAAAGTACAGTTTATGAATTTTGGGGTCTCTGTGTCTAGACACCCTTCAGTGTTTACACTCCTCACTGGTACATCTTATCCAGTTGGTTCTGGCTGTCCCAGTCCAGTGATAATGGGTTAGGGTCAGCTTGACTTCACAGAGACAATCAACTTTAACCTAATCATAATCAAAACCCCCAATAAGAGGTGTTGAAAAAATGGAGCCTGGTTAGATTTTCAGAGGACTAAATAACGTAGTTTGGTTGAAGAGTTTAGGTTTTAATATTTCCAATCTATGATTGACCTCCTTTTTTATTGTTCTGACAGATTCTATTGAGTGAAACCCCAACATTCCTCCAGATGGATATCAGTAAATACATTTAGTTATGTCATGTTTCTTGCTAATGTGTGTTTTAGTACATAACTGCTGAGAATAAACATCAAATTTTTCTTATTTATTTCTCTGTTCAGGATTCTGCTTGTTGACGTGTTTTAAAACAACACCTGGCAGAGAAGAGAATCAAGTCCAGAAATCTCTGTTTAGAGCAACATGCCATTTAATCGATATGTTATATGTATGGTCCACTTATATTATGTTTATAAATTTTATTTTAATATTCTCCTATCAACTACAGACTGGACAAAGACTGTTAACCTAAACGTAAAAATCCTGAACATTATTTCAATTGAATGATGAAAGATAAAAAGTCCAGATATCTTTCATATAAATTATGAATGTCTGAGCACCTCTGGACATTTTAAATTGATATTATTTTTGCAGCAGTACTGTATAGCTGGTTGTTCAACAGCATCCTAACTTGTATCAGCTTATATAGAAAACTTTGAGCTTTGTTCGTTCTTTCTGTACGATCTCTTTTTTTTCTCCACAGCTGTCTCCTCTCACATTTTCACTCATCTTTTATCTTCTCTGCCTTTTTCTTCTCAGTGTTCTGTTTGTTATATATTTTTATTGGTGCAGTTAAACCTCAGAGCAGAAGAACATTCGTCTTCACAGCCCTGTTTTCTCTCCATGGAGCAGCCGACTGTTTTATAATATTATATTTCAGGTTGTCTGTCAGAGCTAGTAAAGACAGCACGTGGTCTGGTTTCTGCCCCGCTGAGAGATCATGGTTGTGTTGTAAGGAGTCATTATTCCTAAGAAAATAAGATGGAGTCCTCCTGGAGCAGCCATGTTTTTACCCTTTAAGGGTCAGAAAATAGTGAGATAATGTGTAAATTTTCATTTGGAATCTCATGGGGTTTTTTGGCTGCACTTTGCTGCGTAAGGCATGTGAAGAAAATGTAAGCACATTTTGAATTGTTTTGCAACGTTTAGACCCAAAGTGTCCTAATTTTGTCTCAACTTGTTTGCAATTTACTCTTGTTTTATTATCTATTTAGCCACTAACTCCTCCCAAAGTCACCTCTCATTTTTCACACTTTGTGACGCACAAAAAATGAAGTGAGAAGAATTTCAGACAGATTTGTGATGACTAGTTTGGCTTTAATTTCTGAAGTAGTGTGGACAGGGCCTTACAGGACTTTTGTCATGTCGTTTCTATTCTTTTTTCTTTTTTTTTTTTGAGTATGTTAAATTTCCCAAAGACACGAGCACAAAACCTTCAACTGGTACAAGGAAATTGAGAGCATTTTGAGACATTTCTGAAACTCCTTCAGGAATACCGTCTACAATTTGTCACATACAGTCAAACCCAGCTTCTTTTAATTTTTTCCTTAAAAAAATTGAACAGCAAAATTCTTTGTAGGATGAAGACCCTTCACCTCTTCACACAATTAGATTATCTGAAGTTTACCAGCTTAAATTAAATTAAATCAAATCAGTGTCTCTTGTGTCGGGTTAATATTTTAATACAATTTGGTGTCTTTGTCTCCATAACATCTTTTTACATTATAAGGGAGGAAAAACATATTACACACATCTGCTGTCATTGATTATTAACTGCCTGCAAGTGATGCTGTTGTGAGTTTGTCTACAGCCTTATTAAGACTGAATAATGCATGTAGTTTGATGGGTGGTAAAAATATGCAGTGAGTCGTTTCAGCTTACCTGCTTCTGGCACATGAGCCAAAACCATCTGAGCCAGAGTGTGTTTCTGTTGCTGTTGTGTGTGTGTGTTTCTACATAAGATATCCTTATTGAGCAGCTTGTGTCTTAGCTACTTTGCTTGAATTAAACTTGTCCGTTTTCATTAACGTGTGTCATTTCAACTGCGTTTTTAAAAAACTTTTTTTGTCTTTTTTTCCTCCTATTCACCTTTCTCTCCGTCTCTCAGTCAAACTCTCCCTCTTTGTCTTTCCTTCCGTAATCCTCTTCTTTCACATGAAGAACAGAGCTTCTCTCAGCATCAGGCAGTAATTCAGCCTCAAACCTATTCTCCATGCCTCTTTGATACACACATTAGGCCCCGTGTGTGTGTGTGTTCCTTTCTGCAGTCCACTCGCTCTTCTAAAATTTCCACATTGTTTCCCCCTGGTAGGCAGCAGGGCTCAAATGAGCCTTTGTTTTCACCTCTTTTGTTGAAAATCCATCACTAGTTTGAGAATAAAACTCCACCTTGGATCAGATGCCTCTGAGAAGCTGATCATTCTTAATACTTTATAAAAAGTGAATCTGTTTAGTGATTTGGTGATTCATTTAGCTGTTTGTACTCACTGTATATTGTTGCCTGCTTCATGCATTCTGAACAGCACTCCAGCCTGTCAGGCCACTTTGAATAAGTGCGCCGAGGCCTGGCCGTTCACAGGCTTTGGCTCCCAGAATGTTATTTGTACAGTGTAATTGTGTGTTTGCATAACACAACGACGTCGGATATGCTCTTGGAAATTTCTGCTTACATTCTGCATAGACAGATTTAATGCTTAGGGATTACTGAAAAACAAACACTTCACGTTGCACGGCTGACTTGGCTCGTAGAGCGAGTGTTCTCGGCTGACTGAATGGACGTTCTAGAAGAAGAAAGTCAAAGAAAAGCAGTGTTGTTTTACTAAGGGAATCATTAACACCTGAACAGAATGTAACCATGAAGCCTTATTAATCTCTTGTAATGTCCTAAAATCTTGTTTGGTGTTTCGTTGTTTCTCGCGCAGGTGAAGGTGAATAACGAGGTTGCCACGGGAACAGGACCCAACAAGAAGGTGGCCAAGCGTAACGCTGCTGAGGCGATGCTGCTGCAGCTGGGATACAAGGCCTCCACAGTCCCTCAGAGCCCCACAGAGGTACTAATCACACATTTCAGCCTTTCAGCTACATACAAAGCTTCCATTCTGTTATTGTTTGATACTATTTATTTATCCTTATTGTAAGTAGTTTCTACAGTGTTGTAAACTGTCATCACCTGACAGAAAAAGAACTAAAGTTTGCAGCTTTTGATTATTTTTGTAATTTGATCATCACAAATTGACATAAACATTGGTGAGAAGCTGCTCGTGAAATTTTTATCAAAATGAAACTAAATTTAAACTAACATGTTTAAACGGTTCAGTCTCTTTAGCTGTAAACGGACTCCTTCAGCTCCTCTGATCCGAATGTTTTTACAGGCAACCATTGATCACCATCATCTTTAGTCACTTCATTGGGTTTTATAAGCTCAGTAGAGCAGAATCAGTAAGAGATTGTTACATAACCCAGCTTTGTGTTGAATGTTCTCCAGACAGCTCATTAGCTACATGTGTGATGCAACATTCATCTATTATTTACACAACCAGACAACGTCACCAAAAAAAGAGCTAAACATTGTAAACTTTACACATCAGCAAGGATATTAACTATCTCATACAGGTGATGTGTTGGAAATAGAAGGTGGACAAATGTAAGAATTTAGTAAACCAGAGACTTGTTATTTTTATAGGTAGCTACTAGGTCATCTCTACAACTGTTGCTCTTGCTGAATGTTTGCTGATATGTACAGTATTGGTCCGAGGAAAGAAAACAGATGAACTGGCAGCTGGATCACTGATACAACTGGGGAGGGTTCATGTTTTTCCATGTGTGGTTTTGAAGCAAAAAAACTACCGTATTGACCTGAATATAGGACGACCCTGATTATAAGACGACCCCCCCTCCAAAACTAATCTTCAAAAAATGACTAAATTCACTTTTTAAAGAAATTATTTTTATTGAAATTTTGAGAAAATCGTTTGAATAATACCATAATTACAGACTGCTTTGGGTTAAAGTTTTTCGTTGTGGCGACAGATTTCCATCAATTTGAAAAAAAAAAAGACAAAAGTTCAGTTAAATCTCTGTCTCTCTTTCTTCTCGCGCTTTCTCTTGGGCTCTGAGTCTCTCTCTGTCTCTCTCTCTCTGTGTACATGCGTGTGTGTGTGTGTGTGTGTGTGTGTGTGTGTGTGTGTGTGTGTGTGTGTGTGTGTGTGTGTGGCACAAATGAAGATGCGTGAGAACACTGAAAGTCATGGGTATAGATATAGCATGGACGAAGGTGACTTGTCGGGTACAGAAATAGCACCGCATCAATGATACGTGCAGAGTCAGCCCAGCTGACTGAGGTTCTGTGCAGCTGTGTGACGAGCTCAGAGGGAGGAGGCGTGTGTGGATGGAACGACATGAGCCCTTACCTGGAGCTACTCACGCTGAAAGCACCTGCCCTGAGTCTGGAAGTGGACCTGGCTGGACTGATCATCAAACATTTTAATCTCCAGTGGGCCTGTAATTTTGTGTTGGGCCGGACTGGGACCAGTCGCGGTCTAAGCTGAGCTTCCTGTTGCTACGGCCTTCACAAAAAGCCTGCGCCCTCTGCTGGTGTGGTCATGTAATGACCCCAAATTACTAGACTCCGATTATAAGACAACCCCTCATTTTTACATTATTTTCAACGAAAAAAACCTCGTCTTATATTCGGGTCAATACAGTATTTCACAAAGTTTGTCTTTTTGGTTTTTTTAGTGGTGGCTATTTGTGATCTCTACTATTATTTATTAGCTCAATGTTTAAGCATACATTGATTTTGAATGCTCTTCCAAAACCAGAGCTTTCACAGCTGTGTTTACATTGCTAAAGTAGAAAATGCTTAACAGTTGCTGTTGTCTGCTCTGAAGTGCATTTTTTAAATACTTTTTTATTTAAGAAGTAAGTACAGAATTATTCTTAATTCTTAAGCTGAGCTGCAGAGGTCTATACAGCATAAAACTAAAGGAAGTTCATTCCAAAGTCGAGGTGCAACAGACTGGAAGGAGCGATCATCTCGACTTTTAAATCTGGTCCTTGGAACTGCTAGAAGATTCTGGTCTGCATTTACCCTGTTGGAGCTGTATGCATTTACCCATGCATACAGCTCCAACTATGGTGTCTTTCTTTGCTATTGTTGGTGACATTATATGCAGAAATCATATAGCCATGCTAACAGCAGGCAGTGTTGTCCAATCACATCATTCCAAGTATAAAATTGAATTATTACATGTAGAAAACAAATGTTATTTATACAACTATTATGCACTTAATTACTATTATTTTAGACTGGGATATAAAGTGTATATCAGTGTACATACAAAATCTAGAAGTTTTATATTCATTTTGTGCAGCCTGGTATCAAATGATCCATGGACTAGTGAAGGTTCTTGTTCTGGTGATAGGGAACCTCCCACTTAGGATGCTCTTCTAACAGTTAGGTTCAAAACATGAAGGTTCAGCTGCTAATGATGTGGTTCTAGGTATCACAGCAATACCTTATTCACTCAGGGCTATTTTTGTGTTGAAAAGGGCCTGTTAATATTTGGCATGTAGTCATAATGTTATGCCTGATGTATATTCTCAGAAACCTCATCTAGTTTAGTTAGTTATTCCCTTTCCTTTGATCTTTAATGTAAGCAGTTCATCATTTAGTTTTGTCCATGAGGACCTGTTCATAATGTTTTGGCAGAATATTTAGATAAAACTGAATTAGAGGCTGATAAATGGCTTCCTGTCTTCTAAACTTTGTCCTAAGAGCTGTTTGGGTGCCCCACTTTCCTCCAAATCCTCAGTTGATCCTGAGCTCTGTAGCTATTGTGGAAGAATTTGTCTCTCTTTAGATCAGTCTCTGTCTCACACTCCATGCGTCCTTCCTCCCCTTTTTCCCTTTAAGAGTTTGTTTGTACTGAATTCCCACTGTAGGATCAGAGCAAGGGTGTTTAGAGGCTGTGAGGTGTATTTGTTTGCAGCCATCATCATGTTTTCAGCTGCCACACACTTCTAATTTGTTTCTGTTTCGCACACTTGCATTTCACAGACAAAACAACACATTAAAAACAAGTTTTTAGGCTGATGAACACAGACACCTCCCTCTGAATGAGTCTTGAAGAGACAGTTGTCCTCTTAGGCATCTCATCTTGTGAGAGCGCTTGTCTCTTTGTGGACCAAACAGTAGGAAGGAACTTGTCTGGCATGCGTGAAGAAGCTGTCTGCTCAAGAATCGACATCTCTCTTACCTCCCTCTCCTCTCCCTCCCTCTGCATCACCACAGATGGACAACAAAGGCTGGAACGGACAAAAGGCGTCTTTTACCGAAGCAACAAGTAATAGTGAGTATCGGCACGTCTCTCTCTGTGTCTATTACCATTTCCTCCTCCTCCTCTCTGGCTCTCCATCACTCCCTCCGTCCTGCAGGTGGTTTTAGCCACCGAGATGGCCCGGCGTTTAATCTCTGTGACTGGTCAATGGGCTTCTGACTGTCAGCTTAATTGGCCGTGCGTCCTCGTGGGGAGCCTGCGAATTCAAGCTCATTCACACCGGGCTTATAGGGCCGGCACACAGAGGCCCTGTGGGGACTCCCCCCGCTGCCTTCCTGAGCAAAAAACACAGCCTTTCAGTCAGGATTAAGACACAACACACACACAAGGGTAGCTACACACACACTTTTCCAACAAAGCACATGTTGATATGAAATTAAAAAAAGAAAGATAGATCTAAGTTTATCTATCACATGTAAGCTTCAGGAAATAGAAGATTTTATTGTGTAAAATGCTTTAAAGTAACTTTCTCATCATTACAGATTCCAATTACATTCTTATTAATTTATTAGCTGCGCTGCTGATGACTATTATTACTATGAATTAGTTTAGTTTTTAGTCACACTAGTTACATGATTGTAGAGATGATAAAAATGTTTTAGTCTGAGGTTTTGATTCAGACATGTGTGATTTGAAATCTTTTTGAAGGAAGCATCTTTGCAAAGACAGTCGTGAACTTCAGAAGGTTTATGCTGGTGGTTTGAATGATACTGACTATTTCTATCAGAAACATCAAGAGTAAATTTAACATTTGACAAAGCAGTTTGACTTTTTGGCTTTGACACTGATACTAATCAAAATTAAAATGATCCACAATCTACAGCATGCTCCTTGAAGACAATGCCCTTACAACAGCAAGCTAGGGTTTTAACTTAACTTCAATTCATGTTAGCATTTCATCCACTATAACCTCAATCAGGTGTGAGTAAGGCAGTGAGAGTCCATGTATGTAAACTAGATATTTTCTGTGTTATAAAAAAAAAAAAAACATTTATCATTTTTTTCAGGTGTTGGCTTTTGTTGATTTATTTAGTTGTAATTATTTGATGCTTAAAAGAAACGCCATAATTGTGTTCACCCAGCAAAAAATGTTTCCTTTGTATAAACAGTGTTTAAGGATCTCAGGGTCTTTTGCAGAAGTGAGGTTGGCCTTAGGTTGGTTTTACAGTGATACAAGTCCATCACCATCCCTTAAAGTTAAAGAAGGAGCCGAAGCATCTGGTAAAATTCCTAATTTGCCATTTTTCCATCGTCCTTACATTCTGTTTACTGCGAAGTTTGAGTAATGACTAACAGAAATTCAAATAAAAGTGGCTGATCAGTTCCTGAAAGAAAAAAGAATTGATGATTTAGGTTCAGGCTCTTGAGGCCTCATAGATGTTTGTTTTTCTTACATTTTTAAAGGTTTAGATCAGCTGTTTTCATAGGTGAATTTACAGTTAGATGACTCTGATGCATTCTACTTAGCATCAAGCTGTTAGCCTGAACTTCAAAATCCTACCTCTTATGATGTTAGCTGAATTCTCAAGTGAGAAGCTGAAAGTCTTTCACCTCATTTAGACATAAAATTTGTTCTTAAACAACTACTGAATAATTTAAAGAGATTTATTTTAAAATTTACATGGGAATGTGATGGCCTTAAGGGAAGTTTTATTTATAGATGGGAATAGGACTCAAAGGACTGCTCACAGAAAAGTGCAAGGATGCAAACTTGTAGAAACAGCTGGTTTTTCTCAGCTGTATGTTATTAAGTTGGCTGACTTGCCTGAAATCAAAATCAAAACAATGAGAAAAGCTTTTTGTCCCACTCAGTTCAGGAGCTAACACAAGACATGCTTTTTATTTTTAGACAAATGCAAAGATTTTATTGTAAAGCTCTCAATGCAGCAGAATTGGCTTCACTGGAATATCTGAGCACGATTTGTTGTGATGTCCCAGATTGATCAGACGTTTTTTAGCAGTTTAAGTAAAGATAGCTGTGAAGTAAATGCCAGAAGCTTGAGAAGCTGCTGCTTAGGGGACAAATGAGCAGTCTGAGATGTCGAGTGGAAAACAAGCAGATTAGATTAGATTCAAATGTGCTGTCGTCACTGTGGTCTAATGGAAGCTTTTGGCAGAACTGCCGTACTCCTTGACTCGAGGGATCCTGCCTCACCCTGGAAAGGAGGGTAGCAGCTCTCCCATGTTGAAAAATTTAAAAGCTAAATTTGTTGTTGCAGCTTTAGAATTGATGAACGAAATCCAGATGAGAATTCAGCCACAATTTATTCAGCTTTCACATCAATCTCCTAAAATATATATCATCTAAATTATGTTTAGAAATAAATGATTATCCTCTTGGATGCACTGTTTTGGTGTTTGTGGTTTCCATGGTGGCTCAGCAGTTGCCCAATACCTCCAGAGTAGAACTCCTAGGGAATCCTTTCTTTAAAATTTGGTGATTATTCGTAATCTATTTTTAATTTTTGGCTTTAAAAGTGCCTTTGTTGTGATGCCACTTAGTTTATTACACAGCTCAGTGTGAAGCTTTAACTATCCACCAATCAGCTCTGTAAAGTGCCCAAACCACACAGCGCTCACACAACCCTAATGTCTGAATAGTGTTTTTTCATAAACACCATTTACAAATCATTCAGACAAACACAGCTGCTTTTAGTTTTCTGTGTGTGTTCCTGCAGTTGCTGAGAGGAAGATGTTTCTGATTTAAACTCAGATCTGATTGGCTGTACCTTTAAGTCAACTAGTCTCTTTTTTCTCTTCAGATGAATGAAAAAACTATAAAAAATCACAGATTTTACAGAGAAGCTGTGCTTATTTGTGCATTTTTCACTCTTTAAATTAAATTTTGAGCAACATTTTTGAACATTAATTATGTTTGATGTTTTTTCTATTAATCTGTGAAGAGGCTGAGACCTGTAGATCTAATCAAATTGTTGTAAAATATTACATTTATTCAGTATTTGTGCTTTTTAAGTTTTTGGCAAAAGAAAGGTAAAAGCAGTTACAATCCAAATCAAACAGAACAACAGTTACTGCACTGCTTTGTCCTCTTTTTTTGTAATTTTATTTTATGACTACACTTGGTACTTTTTAAAACATTTCCTATTAAGTCAGTTGTTATATAAACCTGGAATTAGAAGCCTGGTTCTGCAAAGGTTCAGATTCTCTTCCTGGAGGGCGTTTTTTGTAACTTAATTCCCTTATCTCCAAAACATCCTCAAGGTGTGTTTCAGTGGTTTATTGTAGGCTTTTTTTCTGGATGTGCACCATTCTTTTAATGTAACATAAGTATTTATTTACATGGAGATGATAAACAAGTGTCTCTTCCGTTTAACCCCACTCTTTCTTGTGGTTTGAATGCCCTGAAAGATCGTTCCAATGATATCAAGAGCTGAACGTCATGAAACTTTCCACAGTGACAGTCAAAAAGATTGAACAATTCAGTGTTGATTTAAAAAAGCTGCTGATGTTTGAGATTATCTGGATTTCTAAAAAGTATATTTATTTGTATTTTGCAGTTATTCTTCTGTTTGGTTTGTATTTAGTAAATTAAATTTACAAAAAAGAACCCAGTATGTGTAAGATATTCAGTTAAGGCCAGCTTCCACATTAAACCCACCTCAGTGATTTTGAATAGCAGGACATGTATAATTAGTATTCCAGGTGAGAAAATTATTGACATTTATTTATAAAAGCATGTTTTGGTGACTTTATGTGACGCTACTGATAAACAGCAAACTGGATCAGAAACCGGTCATTTCTCATTAATGGGGACTAAGGAGACGTCTATTGTGTTTATGGTTTTTGAGATTTACCGAACTTATAATCAGTGTGTGAACACGACATATGTACCTCTGTCTCTCCCTGATCATGTTTATGGAAGAATAAAAAAAGTGATTCCTGTCAGATTTGGAGATTTTTGACTCAAACTCATCCTAAGGGGAGGGTTCTGGGAACTTTCGAACTTGTCCACCCTTAGTAAGTGTTTTTGATACCTCTTAAGTGTGTAAGAAATTATTATATTACAAAAAGTATTTTAGAAGTAACATGTAGATTTAAGAGTAATAATTAGCTGAGAAACTTAAGAGTTTTCAATCTGCTATTCCTCTTGAAGACTCTGTTCAGAGCAGAGCAGGAGTTTGAAGGTTCAAGCTTTACAGTGAAATCCTGCTGTCTGAATTGCACAAACCTCACTTACGCCCTAAATACGGGGGTTGTCCTAGAAGAAAACCAGTGTTTGAGTTCAAACAACCTCCACGTACAAAAACATTTACCATAATTGAGATTAATCCCGTTGTGTGTATACACTAATACGGCCGTTTTAACTCTCCTGTCTCCCTCAGATGATGTCACTGGTAATTTTAATACTCCTGACAGTTATTAAACAATGAAAAGTGTGATCAACATTATTTTTTTCTCCACATAGTTTCTAATGGGGAAAAAAATGAACTTGATAGATGGACTTTAATTTTGGCAACACAAGCCGAGCTCTATAGATCAGGCAGCCTTCACATAGAAGCATCATTAAAGGTTTAAACAGGTCACAGAAAATTGGATTTTGTGTGACTGAACTGACATTTTTATGGTTTTTACAAAACTACAGTTTAAGTTTGATGTCTTCTTTTCACTCTTATATTTCAAGGTTATTATCTATGATAGCAACTATTACATTTTGCAGCCTTGTCTCTGGTTCATTGTGACCGTATAAACACTGGAATGTGTCTGGTGCCTTTAATTTGTTTTTCTATGGCTGGAACAATATGAGCCATTAAAAACTCTTGCAGGACAAACTGGGCTAATAATGTAATTTTAGGGCTGATTAACTCTGTTAGAGACGTTACAATTAAACTTGAAAACTCTGACAAGTAGTTAGCAGTAAAAGGCTACAAACAACCCTGGCAACAAACGTCTATTTAAAAAGAATTCTGATGCACTTAAAAAAAAATCTATATAGTTTAATAATGATTTCAGAAGACATGCTTTTAGATAAAACTTATTTTGGGTTTTTTGCTTTATTAGCTTTTATATATTGACATCCAAGACCATTTAGATGATATAGTTCTATTAGATTTTCTTGTCGTAGGAACATTTAAACATCTACATTTCTGTCGTTTATTAACTTTTGTTCTCTACAACACAGGGCATGCATTAGTGGGGAAAAGTGGATGAATGTGTCATCATGGGACTTCATTTAGTGTTGTATTTTTAGTCCTTTTCCACACAAAACACACTCCTCTCAGTCACTGTGTGTGTGTGTGTGTGTGTGTGTGTGTGTGTGTGTGTGTGTGTGTGTGTGTGTGTGTGTGTGTGTGTGTGTGTGTGTGTGTGTGTAAGCTGTGGAAGACACTGCTACAACAAACAGGGTGGCTTAGAGACAGGAAGGGAGCGTTAAAAGAAAGCAAGAGAAAAAAGATGTAAGAAGAGTGATTTTTCTCCCTTTTATTCCCATGGGTGTTGCAGCAGGGCTTTTCACTTGAGTTGCCACAATTCATTTCCTGCTGCTCATATATATGTATGTGTGTGCGCGCATGTGTGTGTGCATGTGTGAACTATGTAAAGGTCTTGCTCCACACTGGTGATTTATAGTGGCGGGCTCCGGCCCTATCTGTTTTCGATCAGTCTCAAGCTTGGCTCTGGCTTCCCTCCAGTGCTCCCCTGGCCCACCGGACACCGAGTCTGGGTGGGACCCCTCAGCAACTGCCTGGAACCAGCACCACAAACACCCCCACCCCCCATTTATTCCCCCTTCTTCTCAGCTTCTCTCTGCTTCTCTATTCACCCCCTCCTTTTCACTTCATGTACACAATTTCACAACATCATAGAGAAACACACTCCGTCACTCTTGCTTATTCACTCTCCTTGGCTCCCCTTCTTAGTTTCACTCATGCTCTTTTCTTCTCACGCTCACCATCCGACTCTAGCTTCAACAACTCAGTCACATGCACACTGCTGACTGACTGAACCCCTTCGGTGTTCTTTGCTCACTTTCTTAATGCTCAAGCCTGCAAATTTTCCTCATGTGAATTCAAGTTATAGTTGTCATCATGATACGCCATTGTGTCACTGTTGGCAGTGGGCAGTTTGTTGTATTACGAGTCTTGAATTTCACTGCCGTTTCCTTCAGCTTTTCTTTTCTCCGGGGAAAATTACAAACTTCTTTTTTTTTAACATAAAGGGAAATGCTGTCAGCAGCTTTCCAGAAACTTTTGAATTGGTTACAAGCGTGCAGATCTCTCTGACTTTTGTGTGTGATGGTGGATGTTAACTGAAACAGGAAGTGGCCTGTCAGTCATGTGCTCGCTCCACCACTTTCTCCCAGCTGTTAGTTCATACACACACACACACACACTCACTCACACAAACAAGCCCTGAGACATACGCACAGACACACAGACAGCTGGTCTTCCTGTCTCCGGTGACCTTGGCTGAGCTTGGAGGCTCCTCATGGGTTTGGTATCCACTCATCCTCGCATCGGTTTGCTGCTCATCCTCATCCTTAATGTGCACTAACCCTTCAGATTTCTGCTTGTTCTTCCTCTTCTGGCACACCTCTGGGTTTTTTTCAAGCTCACAGCTTGATAAAAGTATTTAATTTATTGTTGTTTGAACTTTTAAAGTAAGTGGCATAAAGTCCAAGTTGCCCATGTATTGTAGGAGATGGCTGTGCTCAGCTGGTAAGAACCCCAACGCTGCTCCATCCTCTTATCTATAAAAAAAATCTAGTCCCTCTAAAATATTCTCTAAAAGAACCAACCCACTTCCAAGTTCTGTTGGGTCTGTGTTTGTAAAGTGGTTCTAAGTGGAACAGGATGGCGGTTAGCTGATGCTGCTGTTTCCCATCACAGATGAAGTCATAGACACACTGTTGATTTTGGTGGATGCTCCGTCTGTATCTCTGTTTGTGTTTGAGATTGACAAAGAAAGAGGTGGTGTGATTCCCAGCAAACGCTTAAATACGTAGTTTAGTTTAGTTGTGTGTATAATAGAGTTTATTTAGTGTTCTGGTAAAAAATAAAGGCATGTAATTTGGAAAGAATGTCATAATAAGCCCCTTAAGGACCATGTCAAGAAAATAACAACAAACATTTTTCTTCACTTTTTTATATTTGTATTTGTGAGCTCTTATAATATTGCATAAAATCTCACATAGTGTCATTTTGAAGATTTGACCAAAACGTCTAGAATTCCATCATTACTCAACATAAGATGATCCAAATTTAAAACTAACCTTCAAGGTGGTGGAGATATTCAGTTCTTCAAACTTTTTAACTTTCAGCTCTGTTTCTGCCTTTTCAACCTTTTTTAATATCAATTCATACACCAGTTTGTCTTGTTTTTTGTCCTCTATTTTAATTATAATCCCTTTAATCCAATTCCCTTCCTCTTTTTCCTTTTACCTCTCCAGCTCAGAAGGGTCTTCTCCACCTCAGCCCAGACGTCTATCAGGAGATGGAAGCCAGTAGAAAGCAGAGCAGCAGTGCACCGAGCTCTGGTGGCAGCAGTGGAGGATCCATCAACTACATAGCATCCAAAGACATGGGGTCCTGCTCTGCCCCAACACCCCCAGGACACACCCCGTACTACAGCGGCTCACCCACATCAACTAGTCCCACCGCTACTATGGCCAGGGAGCTGCTGCTGAACGGTCAGCCACCCCAGTCCCCCACAGCCGACGGGTCGCTGCCCGTAAAGGGGAAGAACATGGCCTGTGGTGTCTCAGTGCAGCCAGCACAGCAGCTGGACTACCTGGCTCACATCCAGGGCTTCCAGGTAAGAAAGAAAGATGTGCTACAAGGGCTTTCTGCACATCCACAGAAAGTCTGATGTACACTTTTGTGACATCCCACTACATCCTTTTGTAGTTTTCCCAATCTTTCCTACTTCTAAAAATCATACTGCTCCCACGTCATTTGCTGAGTTGTCGCCGTCTTAATCCTGCATCACCGTTTAGGTTAGATGATTTTGTCTGCACCAGTCCCATCACACTTGTGCACTCAGCGCTGTGTGTGTGTGTCCTCACAGAGACAACCATGTGTCTGTTTGAATCGGCGCCGCCTGATCTGCTTCAGGTACCTCTGTACTGATACCAGCGCCGGCTCATTTAGGCTACAGATGCTTTTTATCAGTCAGAGTGAAAACATTTTATCTTAACCTGCTGAGGGTTTCTTTGAAAGGCCTGTGTTATTGCTCTGAGCTTTCCTGTGTGTATGTAACCTGAGAGAGCTCTGCTGCCTCTCCAAACACACACACACACACACACACACGCATACATTAAACAGACACACACACGTACATACAGCAGGTTCTGTTTAGTAGGAATGGATCATTTGGGCAAAGCCTGTCTGTAAAGTTGTATTCCCTGTAGTTTCCTATATTTAATAACTATGACATAACTCTGACTATATTTTTCATCTGATTGCTTACAGATTTTTCTGAGAGTAGATACACAAACAGGCATCACTGTACTTACTCTGTGTGTGCGTGCGTGCGTGTCTGAGGTAAAGAATTCAGGCTGTAATTGAGACATTCACTCCACTGAGGGAATGTTTCATTTTGTGTAGGTTGGTAATGACAACAGGCATGGTCTGTGAACATTTTAAGACTGATGGTTTTTCAGGTATTTTTGTAGAGCGAGCATTTGCAGATTTACATATGTTTTAATATTTTGCCATTCACAGTTCCATTTCCACTCATCATGTACTGTATTTTCTGGTCTGATTAGAAAATCTGTTTCATAATAATACTGAATCTGTGAAACTTAACAAGCCCTTCATGCATTTTCAGAGTATATAGCCTCGAGCCTATACCTGCTAAGACTCTAGATTAGTTTTGAAATTAGTTCCCTGTGGAAGTTTAAGCTGGATAAGCAACAGTGTGCTGTATCAGCCTGAAGCAAGGCTGCTGGCACTTATTCCTGTCTGTTTATGTGTGCGTGCGTGCGTGCGTGCGTGCGTGTGTGTGTGTGTGTGTGTGTTTGCTATTAATTTGCCTGTAGTGCTGTTGGCACAGACAGAAATAGGGCAAATACAAACAAAGCAGAAAGTAAAAGACAACACGTGGGACAGGGATGAGTCATGAGGACTGATGTTGTTTTCCCTGCTCTGTGATTATTATTATATTATGATTTATTTATCTATCGTATTGTTTTTCCTTTTTTCTTTCCTGGCTTTCAGTTTTCTGTCTTTCAGTAGTTTTCTCTGTTTGAACAGATTAATGGTTTAACCCACGTCCATCACATTTATTAAAAATCAAGGAGCAATAAATAATCAATTAATTTAAGGCATCAGATGTTTAGAGGCACATGTGTATGTCTAAGACTTTTATTGTGAAGGATTGAACAAAGGTTTCAACTTGAAGAAAGTGTTTTCTTTGTGACAATCTGATATTAAAGTTCACAGAAAGTCATTTAATGTACATTCTTATCTCTGTTATTTACACATACCTAATTACATTAAAAGACAGAACAGCTTTTTATACCATAAGCTATATTCTGGCAGGCAAAATGAATTTGACCTTTTTTAGCCTGAAAAATAAAAGCTGTTCTTACATGGAAAATTTGACAGAAGTTCTTTGTTTATTGCTTCGCAGACTTCAGCCAGCCTGTAGTGTTTTGTTGGCCTACAGTATTTTTCATTTAATAAATGACTTTTTGTTTCTCATGTGAGCAGTTAAGACAAAATACTAGAGGTTAAAAGTACAAAAGCATATTTTTATTTTTTTATTAGATGTTACATTTATTGCTAAAGGATTTTGCAAAACAAAAAAAGATCTTTTGAAAATGATATATTGTCATATAATACTAATGTTTAAGGATTCCTTTTGGTTTGTTAATTCAAATTAAAAGCACTTCCAAGACTCTAATCTGCTGAGTTTGAACTCACAGCTGGTTTAACTAGAGCGATTAATTTGGAGAAAAGGGAGGGTTGCGCTCTTCTCCGTCCTGAAATCAGAACTTTTGTGTTGGAAATCCCATGTTAATGAAAATACTATCCTTGGCGGGAGGCTGGTGTTGATATCCATTCACTACAGTTCCCAGGATTTCTCACACGTTCACGTTGTTTGTTCTTCCCTCTCCCCACTTCCTTCTTTGGCTGTGTGGAGAAACCACTTCAAGCAGGGCCGACTTCACCTACTACCCCGCCTGGCGGTTCCTACACATACATCCTTTTTTTTTTCACCTCCTTTTCTTCCCTCCCTGATCTCCTTTTGCTCATCTCTCTGTATCAAGATCAAACATGCGATCTGGTGCAAGTGTTCAAAGACTTAACAGTTTGTTTCCAGCCTCCTTGTCATCGTCTCATTCCCCCGCTCTCTGTTTACTCTGGGATTTGCTTTAGAAAATACATTTTGGGATGGATAATCCCACCACGTTTTATTCCTGCGGCACAGTGATGGCTTCCAGCTGCAGTCTGCGGCATATTTGTGTGAAGAGCGATCTTCGAAAACAAGTTTTGTCGGCGGTATAAATCAGACCGCTAATGCTGTGCTGGCTCGGCGCGCAGTCTCTGCTTACATGGTGGCCCTCTGTGCGCATGTTGATGTGTACGCCTGCGTCTGTGTCTCTGTGAGTGTGTGTGTGTTTGGCAAAACTGAATGATGATGTTTTTACACTGCAATCAAGCCCATTTGCAAACCTTTAAATCAAATACCCTCAAGTGCCAGCGCAGCATATTGCATATTTGAATATGCAGCATAATCAGTTTTTACTTGCCTTTGTTCTTGTATTTTTGTATTTTGATAGTATTGATCGTATTTCACTGAGTTTCTGAACACTTGGCAGCGATAGCGTTGGTGTGCCAGCGCAGCGTCGGCGTGAAGAGACGGAGGGTGTGTTAACCCTGGCACTTTGTTTGGAATTTTAAACAATACTCTTCATTATCCGCACGCACGGTGCTCTTCTCAGAAATACTCAGTCCTACATTCTTCCAGTTTTAGGTCCGCCTGTGCTCAATGAGCTCTTTCACAAGACAAACTCCTAAGAGCTCACATGACAGTTCAGTGAAAGAGAAAAACAGTTAAATATAGACAAGTTTGTGGTGTTGTCTTTGCCTAGATCTCTAGAAATTTGGTTTATGCAGCAAAACAAAGCCAGAGGACAATACAAAGTTAAAATCTGGCTTTTCTTCCTGTTCAGTTGCATGTGACAATAGTTATGGTGCCACCATTGGATAAAATGTGGAAAAATTTGAAAGAAAAATGTATTACTTAAATTTCCTAATATAGAAAATCACAGACACCTTTTCAAATGAGTCCTATAAATTTCAGACACTACTCTGCTTTATTACCTCAAAGAATATTTAATTCAGCAGGGTAAGAAACTAAAGCCAAAGTCATGTTCTGACATGGTCACTGATTAGCAGTGCAAAGAACTGACTTATTTTAATTCCACATCAAGAAAAGAATCCAAAAAAGGAAAGATTCATTGCATATTTTAAAAATCAGGGCACTAATAATATTTTTTTCCCAAACTACTAAATTACAGCTATGAGCCTCACCTTAAACCTCATAGCTATTATGATGCAGGCACTGAGAATACAGTAAATCTGATCCTGTTTGAACATCATAATTTCAGGAAATGTCACAATAATAACAAAGCTAAGCGATTTCATGCATTTTGTTCTTACCTGGATGTTGTATTATTAATTTATCTCTAGGCTTTTTGCAGTTAGATTTTTCTAGAGATTCCACTTTCTAAATTTTCTGGCAGTTTGCTAGAATTTCAAAGTTATGGGCAAACAGTTGTATGACCTCTTGAAATGTTGATGCTGGTTTAAAAAAAAAAAAAAACTAACAAAATCCTTTTAAGACGAGTACAACCATGTCTTATTTCAGGCAGTTAAGAGTAGTTTCAAGTATTGCAATAACAAAATCTCATTTAAAAATATTAAGTGTGGAAATCCATTCATACTGAAACCGTATGATCAAAGTGAACAAAGTCATAACCAAAAGCTTATCTTCCTTGAAAATGAGATGACGTCTTTTCTTTGTGATGTTCTAATATTTGCCACTGATGTAACATGGTTAGTTGTTCTTTTGACTTTATTCATGCTTTGAGCTGCTTCACCTTTGCAGTGCTAGTTCTTGTATTTTCCAACACTTAAATTAAACCATTTTTTCTTTGTAATTGATGCTGATTTTTTAAGTGAAATCAGAAATGACACTGCTTTAAAGGAATGTAGTTTCTGATTCCTGGTCGGTCCATTCAGTTATTTTTAACATGCTCTTGTGAAACCTTCCCACTGATAGACCGATCTCAATAGAACTGGCTTTATCTCGTCTTGTTAGGACTGAGATGTTGTGTGTTGTAGGAGCTGCGCTTTTGTTTTGCCTCAACATCCTGCTATTACTGGAAGTGGAAGGAAGATCAAGTGTTCTGAAAAACTCTCGACTCTGATGAAGTGGATTTTTGTGGAGCCTAATTGCTTTTCACCAACAATGTCAACTTTCCTCAGCAGAGAGGGCTATGTTATGAAGAAGTCAAAGTTATTTCCGTACTCTTTGACAACCAGCCTGATGCTCTCAGGTTAGACTTTTGTTTCAGTTGCCCTCCTCAGGGTTTAATTTTAGAAGTAACCCCCACAGTTTATTTGCGTGCTCTCAGGAACACTGACTGTGATTTCTCCTTTAGTTTGTGCACTTTTGCATCCGTTCGGATGAAGAGGGCCACTGGAAGAGGAGCCATCCAGCTTTAGAAGCCAGATGTCAGAGGTCGCTCCACATTAGTGCCACCGATCAATTGCAGGCCTTGCATAACTCTCCTGCTTCTTTGTCTCAGAAGGAAGTGGATTAGAGGCTGTGTTTTGTGATGGGACCAGGGATGATTAGTCGACCTTGTTTAGATTCATGCACTCACAGATGCATACAAGTACGCGCTCAGAACAGACGGGCTGGATCTGAGCTTAGACTGTTTTTTTAAGATGCTCGTTATTTTAGTTTCTGCCAAATCATCACAAATGAGATGATCCCACATCATCCTTTGATGCTGGCAGCTCGGTCAGCTTTCCTTCCTGCCTGCAGGTCAGAGTCTCTGTTAAGTCCTCTGAGTAATCAGGTACTTTGACTATTTTATCAGAAAGCCACCAAGGGAGAGGAACCTCCGGGTGACGTTTGGTGACCTGCCAAATTTAGGAAGAATTTGGCTGGTTGCTGAAGCTTATCATGTTTACATGTCGCAGCAATGTTTCCAATTTTTTTGGTTCTCTGAAAGGAACAGCTTTACATCATAGGAGCAAACACTGGATATAGACTGACTTTTTAGAGACTGTATTAGTGAATTTATTATCACAGTTTGTATTTATTTTATGGCGATCTTTTAAATGTATTAAACTCAATCATGATGTTGTCCTCACACAGAGGAAAATTTAGAGGAAAATGCTCCACTTGATGATGGGTTAGACTGAACAGAATTGATGTAACAAGTTCATTTATCAGTATTAAGGTTTGTAAACATTTATAAAAGTTACTTTATTTTAGTCCTCTCAACTGTTATTGAGAAAAATGTTAGAAAACACATTGAACAGGAAACAAAGCAATAAGTGAGAGTGGGAAAACTCAACTCACATGTGTTGCTTTATTATGAAACAAACTACATGAGGTGAGACACTCTCACCACCATTTGACAGTGAAAAGGTCTACAGGAAAAAATTGAATAAAATTTAAAAGAACTCACAGTATTATAATGGTGATATCAGTTATGGTCAGAGAACCGGTTAGAGAGAATAAGACCTGAGTATAGCTGTATAGCAGATCCGTCATCATATCTTATTTTACACAATGTCAGCTCTTATCTTGGGCACAACTGTGTTATAATTAAATTCAATATAAAGGGGAAAAAACTAATATTTTTAAGGGGAAAACACATAATATGATTTAAAATTAAACCACAAACAGAAAAGCAAATTACCTGAATTAGTTTATTTTTTCCCCTTTTTATTTTCTGTTGTTTATTAAAGCAGCACTCCGGAGGATTTCATCAGGAGAGCAGTTTTTGAATCTAGTGTCCAGCGGCTCCTCCTCAAAACATCTCGACACGCGCGTCTGGTCGCGTGTGCGCGCGTGCACGCGGCGCATATACTTCGGACATGAACTGTACAGCTCAATGTGTAGGGTTTAATCACTCACAGTTCACAATCTTATTCCAACAACACTACGAGGGTCTGATGAGCCCTCTCTGTCCCTGCTGCTTCTGATATTAGCTCTGTTAGCAGAGAGCTGCTGCTGGACTCTGAAGCTGAACTTGACTCGGCCCTGGATGAACTTCCTGACCAAAATAAACGCATAATCCTGTCAAGCCTTGCCATTCTGTGAGGTGAAAGGTTTAAAAATAAAAATAAATCCATCTTTAGCTGGAGAATGGGTAGGTTTTTAGTAGAAATGAGCTGTGAGTCCTCAGTGAACGGCTGAGACGGCAGAGAAACACACGGAGCGTCCTGTACGACAGCGCCCCCTACTGGTACAGGTTTGGTCGATGCGCGTGCATGTTGAGAGAATGCAGAAATTTGAATTTCATTGGCTGAAAAATGTCGGCGGCAAGAAATAATGGAAAGGGGTCTCTAGGAGGAAAGAGGGTCTTCATCAGAATGACAGATGTTGTGGAACTCAACCCATAGATCATAGTTTAGACCTGAAATATCATTTAAAACATTTAGAAAACTTTGATACAGAGAAAAATGCTCCAGAGAGCCGCTTTAAGCTATTTTTGTCCATGGTTAACCACAAACCTCATATTTTACCCCTCAAAATCTTTTTGAGTAAAATCTTTGAAAGCACATTTTTTAATTGATTTTTGTGGGAAAGAAAAATAACAGCTTTATTTATCAAATAGCACAAAACCAGTGTATTTGTTTTTAAAACTCCCAGGACCTTTTGTTGGCTGTACTAGCAAGATTTCCTGCATAGTCGGCTACATTGAGCTGAAACTGAGAATATTAGGATCACAAAGGACAGTCACTTTGAGGCTGTCTCGATCACCATAGTAACTGAGGCTTCGATTTGTTTGTTAAAAAGCACAGCTGCTTAAAACTTGCTGATAAGTCTTTTAAACTGGTAATGTTAGATTTAAATAACTAGTTCCTCATTACTATTATTATTATTTAATAAGCACATTTTATCTGATTTGACTAGTGAAGTAATTTTTATTTTATTGCAGAGCGTTAGAGAGAAATAAACTTTTAGTGTAAAGTTCAAAGGGATCTTTCTGTCCCGACCCAAGCAGCAGCAGGTATTAACTCACTGATTTACACAACTAACAGTTTTCTGCAACATTCCTCACTCATCCTAACTGTAGAAACTGTTTTTTTTTTCTATCAGAATTTTCATATCCTTCACTTTTCATTAATACCATCTGCTTTTGTTTATAAATGAAGTTTTAGGGCAAGCATTTTTGGAGGGTTGTTTTTTCCATAACTGTATTAGTTAGATTATTTCAAATGATGCATGAAATGTAACTTGTAATGTGACTGCATGCCAACACTAAAGCTAAAAGCCTGAAAAAACAAAAGTAGTGGCTCAACCAGCGTTGTACTCTCTGTGATCTCTTAGTAGAATTTTAGGTTTTGTCATACCTGCAAATTTGCGATAGTTTTTTGTTTTTAAGGAAGAAGAATTGGGATAAAAACATTTTTTAATCCAAATATCTCCTTACAGAGAGCGAAGCTTTAGGAGAACAGCTACTTCCTCCAGCACCATGAAAGGGCCTCACCCTCAGCTGGAGTCTTGACAGTTTGCAACAGATGAACCGAACCGAGTGCCCGCTGATCGGCGTGATTACACCATACATCACAGACTCCCAAAGACTTGAAACAAAGCACACGGGATGTTTTAAACACAACCACATCCATAGATTCAAACCTAGATGTTCACACAGTCCATAATTATATTCTAAACTCATTCATATGCTATACTTCTTTCCAGCATGAGGCTCTTGTTACCAAGTGATTGTATTGTTACCCATGAAAGTACCCCCTTTTTTCTCCTCTCCTCTTCAAGTTGAAGTCTGGAGAATTTATTAGAGATTAACCTGTCTGGGAAGGCTTTTTCCATGGCTCACTTTACTACATTCATCATTCATCCTCTTAACAGATAGCATTCCACAATTTATCACTGTGAGCCCATCTCATGCCCGCATGTGTTGGACGTGTGCATCACGTGGTGGTTCATACTTTCACGGACATGTATTCATATCTCGCTGTGTTTGCGTGTGAATTACGATCAGCCAGCCAGACTTCCATGTGTCTGGCTGGCTGATCATAAATTATTCTGAAAGAAACACACACACACACACGCAAAACTCTGGAAGCTTTCAGTCACAGGTCGTATACAGCCGCTTGGTGTGTGTGTGTGTGTGTGTGTGTGTACACTTTCATACACACACATCCAGCATGTATAGCTACTAAGGTATTTAGTTTGATAAGATAAAGCTTTAATCCAGTGACAAAAGAATTATAAACACACAGATGCATGGACAGACTTGTGTTTATGATGGAACTTTTTTTTTTTTATTAAACCTGAAAGTGCCAACAAAAATATGCAAAAATGTTCATTGCATATAAATTAAAATGATGCTAAGACATTCACTACATCCTTCTATAAATGTAGTTATATTTCACTATAGAGAGGATGTAAAATATGCTGTTGCATCATGATAGTTACAGGTCAACTAATATCAGTTTCTCCATAGCTGATTCTAATTTTATGAATAGCCATGAGGGTTTATCCATATATCCACTTTCTACTGCTTCTCTGAGCTGCAGCAACAGATCCAGGAGGGAAAACAGCCCTCCTTCTGACAACAGACAATTCCAGTCAAGAGAGGATGTACAGTTTAATTCCCCC
>SSNR01000004.1:583829-691116 GCA_006937965.1 Callopanchax toddi
CCCCCCCCCCCCCCCCCCCCCCCTGTGAGTTCTGGGATGTACCTGAAAAGCCTCCAGCGGGAGGCGATCAGGAGGCTTTGTTATGATCCAAACCTCATGACCACAGGTGAAAGTTGGTATGTTGCTTTTGGCTTTTTTTAAACCACAACAGACCAGAACAATGCCCTTATTACTACAGAACAGATGGTACCGCACTGGTCCATCTCTTCCTCCATCCTGTCGCCACTCATAAACAAGATGCTGAGAGATACTTTACCCCTTGTGCTTGAGCCACAGACTCACCTCTAACCTTCTGTTTCTGTTAAGAACCTGGTTTCAGTTTATACACAGTAAAAGCTTTAAGGTTTTAGAAAACTAAAACAGTAGGGACCAGTACTAGAAGAACAGTACTAGGAGTAGCATAGAGCTCAGAACATTTTAAGGACCTTCACAGATTTCTAAAAATCACAAATCATAGGAATAGCTACCTGACAAAAGTGATCAAATTGTTGCATACCTGCAAACTTAAAATCATCCCTTTACTCAACGATGTTCCGAGCCAAATTTCCATTCCTCCCGTGCATCTGTTTCTTCATATTCTTGGATTTTTCCTACTTTGTGCTGTTTATTAAGATGCCTGCAGCTGTCCTGGGCATAAGTATATCCTGTTAGTTTAACTGCTTCCTGTGATTCAATGGTTAACCAATTCCTTGAAAAACTGAAAACAAACCTAGACTCTGTCGCTCCGTTACGAACGAGAAAACTTTCTATTAAACAAGCATGTCCATGGAAAAATGAAGACCTAAAGAAACTGAAAAGGAACTGCAGGAAGGCAGAGAGGAAATGGAGGAAAAACAAATCAGCAATCAACCATCAAATAATGAAAGAACATCTAAAGATTTACAATTCGGCTGTTAAGAACTCAAGAAATGCCTACTTTGCTAAAATAATTAACACTCAGAAAAACAATCCCAAAGTTCTATTTTCCACCATTGATAAACTGATAAATCCTGATTTTACTGCCACCACAGAAACTCCAACTGATTCACTTTGTGAACAGTTTGCTGATCACTTCAGGAGTAAGATCGAGTCCATTAGAACCAACATTTTATCTGAGCAAAAAGCTGATTTTAATTCAGATTGTAATTGGTTTTTACCAGAGGAGACACTGACCAGTTTTGTCCTGGTTGATGCAGAGATGCTTGGTAGAGTTTTCTCCCAAGTCAAACCAACCACCTGTCTTTTAGATCCAATTCCCTCCTCACTTTTTAAATCATTTTATACATCGTTTGAGCCTGAGATTTTAAACCTCACGAATTGCTCTCTTCAGACGGGGGTCTTCCCTGCTGCCTTTAAAACTGCTGTGGTGAAGAAGAGCAATCTGGACCCCAGTGTTTTTAATAACTACAGACCTGTATCCAACTTACCGTTTTTATGCAAAATCTTAGAAAAGCTTGTTTTTATTCAATTAAACAATTTTTTAAACGACCATAACATTTTAGAACACAACCAATCTGGATTTAGGACGAACCACAGTACAGAGACAGCCCTACTTAGAATAGTTAGTGATTTAAGGTGTAATCTAGACTCACACAAGCTGTCAGTCCTGGTGCTGCTGGATCTAAGTGCAGCCTTTGATACAGTAGATCACCAGATTCTTTTAAACAGACTGCAACACCTGGTAGGCCTCTCTGGTACTGTCCTTAACTGGTTCAGCTCCTACCTCACAGATAGGAATTTTATGGTAACCATGGATACATGTTCCTCACGGATCCATAAGGCTAAATATGGTGTACCTCAAGGCTCCATTTTAGGACCCATACTTTTTAACTTATATATGCTGCCACTTGGTGGAGTCATCAGGAGACACGGGATAAACGTCCACTGTTACGCTGACGACACACAGCTCTACGTCTCTGTGTCTCCTGATGACCCCCGGCCCATTGATGCACTTTTTAACTGTATTTTAGATCTAAAGGCCTGGATGACAGAGAACTTCCTCCAGCTCAACCAGGACAAAACTGAAGTTTTAATCATTGGTCCTGAGGCTCGGAGAGAAAAGTCCCTTCAGAAATTACAGTCTTTGTCTTTTAATCCTTCAGTACAAATCAGGAACCTGGGTGTTATCTTTGATTCTGAGCTCTCTTTTATTCCACACATTAAATATAAAGTCAAAACAGGATTTTATCATTTAAAGAACATAGCCAGAGTCCGCCCTATTCTCTCTCGAGACAACACTGAGATTTTAATGCATGCTTTTATTTCTAGTCATTTAGACTATTGCAATGCCCTGCTTTCTGGTCTTCCCAAGAAGAATCTATCCAGCCTTCAGCTGCTACAGAACTCTGCTGCCCGTGTGCTGACCAAGACCAGGAAGCAGGAGCATATTACACCAGTTTTAAAATCACTGCATTGGCTCCCAGTGTGTTTTAGGATAGATTTTAAGATTCTTTTACTGGTTTTTAAATGTCTTAATGGTCTTGGGCCTTCTTATCTTAAAGAACTGCTTTTAACTTATGAACCTTCGTGGACCCTCAGGTCCTCCGGCACCGGTCTGTTAACAATCCCCAGAGTCCGAACACAGACCTATGGAGCGGCCTCTTTCCAGTACTATGGCCCCCGTCTGTGGAACGGTCTGCCGGAGCTCCTGAGGGCCGCGGAGAGTGTTGATGTTTTTAAGAACAGGCTCAAGACCCATCTTTTTAGTCGCATCTCCTGACCTGGTTCCTCTTTGCTCAGTCCAGTGTTATTTAGTCACTGAAATTGTTATGTTGGTATCTTAAAGTTTGTGTGTGTGGGTGTATGTATGTGTGTGTGTGTGGGGGGGGGGGGGCACAGTTTTTATTTTTATTTTTATGGAATTGTTTTATTTTTGTTTTTAATCTGTATAGCACTTTGAGCTGCCCCAGGCATGAATAGTGCTTTATAAATAAAATTTGATTGATTGATTGAAGTAGGACAGGCGAAGACATGCAAGTGAACACTAGGACAGAGCCAGTGAGAAGTAGGGCAGTCAGGCAGCCAGTGTTGGTTATTCCCTTACTTCTCAGGAGCAGACTGTCCCAGAGGAGCATCATGTCATAACAGTCCTGATTGCACAGCTTTTAGGAATGCTTGCAGAGTTAACCTTTCAATTCTGAGGGGTCACTTGTGATGTGATCACTACCTCACATGCCACCTCACAAACTTCACACACTCACACTCATTCCCCTTTTTCTTTGTGCAGTGGTATAATTATCCACAAATGCACTGTGGTGGATAATTATACATGCAAGATTAGCTCTCGAGCCAACCACTTTCCAAATGTTTCACTGGACACCTGAGATGTTTTGGGTCCTTTCTGGGTCATGTCTTTATGAAGTTTTTTTCTCTCCCCTTTCCTCCTGTAGGTGCAGTACAGCGATGCACAGAGTGGGAAGGAGTTTGTGACCTATCTGACTTTATCCCCAGTGCAAATGACTTTCCACGGCACCGGGAGCACCCTCCAAGCCAGCCATGACCAGGTGGGTCCACGCACAATAGTTTTGGACTGTGCAAACATCTACAGCAGTTGTGTCCAATCCTGGTCCTCGACAGCCACTATCATGCACGTTTTTGATGTTCCTTCTCTCAAACACACTTTATTCGACTCAGTAGCTGATTAACAGACTTCTGCAGAACTTGAGGGCATGCTAAAGAGTGAAGATTGAATCAAGAAAACAAGTAAAACTGCAGGATGGTGGCCCTCGAGGACCACTATCCTGAGCTAGTTTGAGGATTCTCTCAAAATAATACCAGACTTTAAATGAATAAAATGAGCTTCAGTTTCTAAAGTTGTAACAGTTCATTGTTTGTTTTATGTTTTTACAACTTAATGCAAAAACACTAGCAGGTTGAGTGGCAGTTTTTGCAGGTGTATTCTTTTAATTAATTTAATTATTAATTTATTTATTAGTGTTTATAATATTAGTTTTTTTCTACTGCATTGTATAGAAGTATTAAGAATTTTTTGTAAGGATCTTTTCAAATGCATATTAAAAGTCTGTGATATAGATCTACAGTGGGGAAAATAAGTATTTGATCCACTGTCATTTTTTCAGCTAGAGGAACTCTACTAGTTGCAGTTAGCAGAGTCCCACCAATCCTCAACTGTATAGCTAAAATATTTTGTCATCAAATACATTTTAGTTATATTAAAAAGTAACACATTAAAATGACTTCTTAATGCTGACGATTTTAGACTATTTGCTTTAAATTATTTAATCAAATAGGTTAATAGAAAGCATTACGTTTTTATTCCATACATTTACAGCTTCATGTTTAGATTTTTCTCTGATAGGATGAAAAACTCATTCATGGTCAAATTTCAGCACAGACCCACCAGTTCAGTAGAAATGTTTAAAGTAGGGATTACTCACGGTCACATTCTTTAATAATAACAATGATTTAATTTTTCAGTCAGTCCTTATGTAGAAATCTGATTGCTGATCTGAGTAACATGTTATTATGAGCCCCTCGTTTTTCCTTTTTCTCTCCAGTTTTCTCATTCATTCTCTTATACTCCCTGTATTCTGAAGGAAGCTCTTTGTCTCGTGTTGCCCAAGCAGAAAACCAGTTGCTTACATTCTATCATCTAAACATAGGACACCCCTTTGTTCAGCGGTCTTCAAAGCTTTAATAAAGGGCCGGCTCGGCCCCGAATAGGACAGCTGACGGGGGGCTAGTGCCGCCACCACTAATGGAGAGCCAAGCCAATATAGGGCAGGCAGGTCTGCGTCCTTGGGACCTGTTGTTGCCAGGAGCACTGGGGCATGACCGACTGTTAGAGAAGGCCTTTTCTTCTCCTCTTCTCAGTACAGTGAGGAGTTTGGCCACAAAGGAGCACCTAACAATAAGGGGTCAACGCCGGCAGCCCCTCGAATCCCAACATACGGATAGACCTTAAGGCGTCGCTTGTTTTGTTGGCTTTTCCTGACAGTGCATGGACAGTGGCAGAAGTACTGGACAAGGATGGGTGTGCTGGCTCTCAGACTCAGTGTATTAAGTTCCCTAATCTGCATGTGCATGTCCAGGGTCTCATGTGCAGTTTATACTGACTTGTTCTGTTTCTGAGATGTTCATCCACAGAGTTCTACGTGTTTCCTACGACACCTGTAGGCCTTGCCACCCACTCACACAAACACTCACCTGGCAAACAAAATGTTTGATTAAATGCTGTAAATTTAATAAGAAAAAAGCAGGGGGAATCTCTTGACTAACAGCTGATAAAACAGCTGAGTGAATATGTTTCCTGGAGCCTTCCTCTGTTGCTACACATACAGTTTACACGCTAACGCGTGGTGACCTTAACCTGCAACTATCAGGGAGTTTCCTACAGCTCTATCTGTGCTTCTGTGGAGGTTTATGCCATGTAGACAAGAGTTACTGACAAAGATCAGTAGCCAGAGGAAATCCTCAGCTTCCTGTCAACACAATTTATGAAGTAAAAGGATCAAGATATCAAGTCCAGTTATGAATGAGTTTTAAAACATAATAATAATAGAAAGGACAATAGTGTTTCTGTTATAATGTGGACTTTTAAAGTACTTGTACTTTTCCTGTACTTGTAATTTTTCTTTTTAATAAATCATATTAAGTAGACTTTTTTTCTCCATATTATTCTCAATGTCCACTTTGGTTTAAAACTCAAAGGGCAGATTAAAAACCAAACATTAAGTACTTCATCCTTTAATTGTTAAAGACTAAAATATATTGGTATTAAATATGTTGTAGCTACTTTGTAGTCACTGTATCAATAAGCAGCTTGTATCATATATTAAGGTTCTAAATGTCGGTGCATTGTTCAGTAATATTGCTATAGTGTGCAACCGTCTTTTAAAGTTTTTCTTTGGACTTTTTGCTGTGTTTTAATTCATTTTACTTCACTCCTTATACAATGCCAAGCAGTTTGTGCTAAAAAATTTGAAAAACTGAAGATAAAAGAACATTTTAAAACTTCAAAGAATTGTCGAGCAGATGAACAGTATCTCCAAGCCATGTCTTTAAGGTATATATTTTTAAATCAGCATAAACCTAAAACAAACACCTGAGAGCTTCATCATCCTGAGGTTGATCATAACTAAGTGGTCTGTTATGTGTTGACACAGCACTGGTTCATCCCTTCAGTTTAGGAGCATTTTTATGCCTGAATACCTCATATGTGAAAGTTAAATGAATGATCAAACAAAAAGAAAGAAATCCATCTGAGAATGTCACAAAGGAGGAGTGAAAATGACCATGACCACTTTTAAAGATAACAAGGTTTGGCTGCTTAAAACAACATGTATAGAAATGAGGGATGACAGACTTTTGCACAATTCAAACAGTGCAATGAGTTCCCAGCATGCAGTCCTCTATAGGTCAAATCAGGCAGTGCAGTGCTGAGGTGTTATAATACTTGGCCTTGTGCAGGGCCTGTGTGTCTAACAGACATACATCTGTGACATCTGCTGACCACGTGAGCCCTTATGACTGCTAGAAAGTGCTGAGAGTCAAAAGGATTTGTCAATATGCTTTTCATTTTGGACAAAAGAAATGTATGTTTTTTTGTTTTTTTTTACCACTCTCAGGCAAATCTTTCTTTGGTTAGATTCATTTTCAGACAGTTGTGTGTTTTAAATCACACACCTTGGTGTTTGGGTATTTTTTGACCTTATTCTGACTTGACTACATGCTTTTTGGACAGACTGATTTCTGTGTTTGTTCTGTAGAGCTGAAGTAACTCTCTGGCAGTCCCTCCATGGCGGCAGCGGGACACCAGGGGGGGCCGAGGCCCACTGAGCTTTGTGTGAGGTGTTGCTGGTCCAATATGAGCAGCCCGCAATCGAAGATGACAGGGTGACTGTTGTCTGCCACAAGATCTTGTGTGTGTGTGAGGCTGCTTTGCGTGCAGTAATGTCCTCAGCTGAGACACCCCTGGTCCCAGAGGCCCCGTGTCTCCCAGATTGTCAGCTGTGGCTGCTTGGGTTTCCTGCAGCAAAAGCACTTCCTGACTGATTGGATATGATATGTTGATCATAGTGTGTCGGGATTAAAATGTGTCGTAGACATGCTTTCAAGTAATGAGGGACAGATTTTTGAAGTTTTTTTGGAGCTGATTTAACTCTTGTAAGCTGTAATCTCTTTTCTAGATCTCCTTGTTTTAGTCATTTTTCACCAATCTGTTTAACAAACTTTATTTACAGAGTAGTTTTATGATTACAATGTGAAATCAGTCACACCGTTTGGTCAGTTGCTCATGTCCTTGACCTTTTTCAACTCAGACTAAACTGCATACTGATAATCGTGCCCTTGGGTTACACTAATCTCCTTAGAGAAACAAAATTTCAGTTCTGCTAAAATTAATTGGACGTCTGACCTCGTCTTGATTTCTTCTGCCAGAAGACTTGTGATGTTCAAAGAGCAGGAGGGAGTGGATAATGAGGACTGCTGGGAGGAGATACATTTATTTGCATGATGCACACACTCCATTTTTAGTTTTTTAGCTGTAAATGTGTTGAACAACGTGCATGTGGTTTGCCCCGGAGGGGAAAATATGCTATCATATATTTTAATGCATACTGCCCATTTATGAGCTGTATGCATTAAAATATTTATTTTTTAGGTGTTGGTTTTTTCTTGTTGGTCTAAATCAGCACATTACAAAGATGTATTTTACATCTCCCAATACTAACCCATAATGTTGTTTACTGTGGTTGAATAAAGTTAGAAGGAATATATGTCTTTAGCCATTCAGAGCTTTTATAATCTACTTGGATACAACACTTCAGATTGGGACCAAAAACCCGTTATAAGCTTGTTATAACGTACACCATCAGTTCACTGATTCATGGTTAACCAATTACCAAGCAGAAAGCAGCAGCTGTTATATCCAGCTTACTGTAGCCAATGATTTAGATTTTTTTAAAGTAGGAATGCTCTTCTATATATGTTTTAAGTGTCTAGGCTCTTCTAAATGTTGTTAAAGACATTTATATCTAAGCTGAGCAAGGATCTTGTGTTTTCATTAGATTGAAAATACTTATTAGCAAAAAAGAGGATTAAAAGATTAAAAAATGGCATTGTACTGTATAATGGCCATCAGCTGTCCTGATTTTTAAACATTGGTGTCAACAAGGAAAATTATACCAGTGGCTTTATGGACCAAGGTGCATTCTGGGAAAGTGTATGATCTGTATGTATGATCTGGCTTAGCTGAAAAAGACTAAAGCCCTCTTTGACTTGTAGTTAATGCTACTTCATGTATTACTGCATAATGTAGAAGTAAAGTATTTGAACTTGAGCAGATGCTAAAAGCTAAACAAAGCAGGGCAACTATTGTTTTTGTTTTTTGCTGATGTTAAAATGTGTTACCCCATCAAAAACCAGAAAATTCAAAAAGTTGATAAAAAACATTGAAGATCCGAATTAATTTTTTGTCCTTTTTTAGTCATTGTAGCAGAAAGAATGCAAATATGTCCTGGTGTTCAGTAGGAAATAAGATCACACATCTGTCAACTAACTCATTATTTCATGAAATGCATATCCTGAGCTTTTAATTACTCAACGCCAGGATTGATCTTCCTTTGGACACAGTCTTCTGACTGTATCTGAGTTAATCCATGAGAAATGTTAGTGGAATGTCAATCTGTCCTAAGGAAATGTTACATTCCTTTAACTGCCTGATAAAGCCAGAAGTGTTCCCATCTCTGAAGAAAGCTGCAGAGCCACTGCTGGCCAGGTCTTCAGAGATCCCCCATGGAGCTCAGGAGAACAGCAGGAGAGGGAGCTGCAGAGGGCAGAGGTTGTGCAAGCCTGGTGTTTGAAGTCTTCCTTCCCGACTGGAGCGCAGACGTTACCCCAGGCTGGGCTCCTCTCAGGGGGTCCCCACTGGAGTGTTACCCAACCGAGCCGGCAGCTGTCAGACAGCTTCTCCCTGCTTATCTGTCTTGTCTGTCTCGTCTTTATGTGCCAGCGTTGCGTAACCAAACTCAACACCTGGAGGGGTCCTAAATCACTGCACTTGGCACGAATGAATCTGCAAAACTTTAAAAGTCGTATAAATGTGGCGTGGAGGTTTTTGTTTAACATATTGATGCAACAGCTGTGTGTCTGTTAAAAAAAAATCAGGACATCTGTGGGTATTTTTTCCTCACTGATGTCAAAATATGAGCTGCTTCTATCAGCTGTGAGTCTGTGAACTCCTCCTCAAGCAAAAAATACTGTTAACGGGACATCACTGAAGATTTCAGACGTCATACTGTCACTTAAAGTTCCAGCTGGAAGTTTTTCTTTCCATAAATGCTTAACAAGGCCTGGACTTCATCGTCCCATCACCACCCTGTTCCCGCCCTGGAGTGAGGACAAAGTGAAGCATCCACAGAGTGATCCATCACTCCCGCCTGTCTGCCCGCATGCCCTCCTCAGGAAACACCTTTCAGACCAGGAGATTAGAGTGTGACCGCGGAGGAGAGGAGTAGTGAAAGAATGATGGAGGAGGAAAGAGAAGGAGGTAAACGACTGGAGAGGGATGACGAGAAAAGGCAGAGACTGCAGGGAGAAACTGATGAAGTGGGCACACAAAAGATTGATGAGGACAAGGAGTGAGAAGATGGGAGACAGAAATCTCTTTCTTTCCTATTTCTTTTTTCTTTGCACACGAGAGGAAGAGATGACCCACGGGGAGAGAATAAACATGAACTTGGCCATTAAGGGACGTGTTGATGGCTTTAAGTGGCCCCTTGGAACATTAAGGGCAGACATAATGTGTATCTAAACACACACACAATCTGTGAGTGTTATTTACTTTATCGTTAAAGATAAACAAACTAGAAAAACGTGAGATGTATCTTAAACCTGTAAAAGATTTCACACCTATTCTATAATCATAAATCTGTTAATAAATTCAGATTGTACTCTTTTGGGATGTCCTGGTCAGGATGTTTTTGTCTCCAAGTGAGAATCCACTGATACCAGTTTTCAGCCCAGTGCTTGTTTAGTACATTAAAGTTTTTAGATTATTTTTGTTGTGCTCACATGAATAAAAATGATCATTTACGTAAGAAGATTGAACACCTCTTTAACAAAATAAATCCCCACAGGAAAAGTGCATCATTGTTTAAAGTTGAGTTTTTTTGAAGGAAAGCAGAAAATAAGTCTTGCTTATTGTTGTTGTTCGGGACAGCAGTAGCTCAGTAAGTTAGGATAGCCGTCTTGCACCTGGACGGTCGTCGGTTCAAACCCCACTCCAGCTGGGTCACTTTGTTGTTGTGTCCCTGGGCAAGACACCTTACCTACATTTCCTGCTGGTGGTGGTCAGAGGGTCCAGCAGCGCTTGTGTATGGTTCCCTCACCTCTGTGGCTACAATAGCTCACTGCTATCAGCGTGTGAATGACTGACAGATGTAAAGTGCATTGTAGTCCATGACTTGGAAAAGCGCTATACAAATAAAAGACATCTACGTTTATATTTGTTTTGTAATGTATAAAAACTTTGTAATGTAAATGTTGCATTGTAGAGAACTGATCAGCTTTGAGAAGTAAAAGATGTCACAAATTTTGATTAATTTTCTACATTTAGCGCCATTGGGGGGGGGGGGGTCACTTAAAGCTGCAACCTGTAATTTGAAACAAGCTAGGAATAGCTAGCTATCTTACACAAACACGGTCCCAGAACTCTCACCCCTCTCGCCTGCTATAATCCCTATCCCCCCCACCCCACCCCCCGGGATATGGGACTGCTCATTGCCACAGTAACAAGAGAGAGCAAAACACCAGCCGTTGAAACGCTATGCTAATGTTCACCCTGGTTTTCCCTCTTTCTACGTCCAAACATTTTTAGTTTTCTGCTAGCTGAAAAGGTGTTTTTCTTTTTGGGACTCTGGTATTTTTTCCTAAAATTGAAGTGCTAACAGCCGGCTGTTTCTGTCCTTCTCTCACTTCCGGGATTTTCTGCTGAAAAATGCTCCAGCACGCATTAATGGAGGATCCAAGCAGTGAAGAAGTGAAGCGCTTCAGCGAGACAGACAGCCGGATTGTCCAATCATTGCTTTCAGTCTGAAACGTATGATTGGCTGAGGTTTTTAGACAAATGCGAGAGAACCACTTTATTAATTTCAGGGTTTTTTATCGCCACAATATATTTATAGCTAAACTATGTTAGAACGTTGTTAAGAGGCATGAAAAAATCTTTTAAGCTAATTTGTTTTTCAAATGACTTAATGCAGGTGTAAGTTGTTTGGATAAAGGAAGGTTTTATAACTATAATTTATAGCCATATCGAATTGTTGTTTGTCCAATTTGTTTATAAACGTGCCTGCCTGGCCTGTGTGATTGTTTAATGTCACCAAAGGTGCTGGATTCATTACCACATTCGTGCAAAAAAGGCACAAGATGTTTGGCAGTGGCCTTGCAGCCTTCAGAGCCATTAAAGCTCCACGTGTGATTCCTCACGCACAGATTTGGTGAGGATAAAGCCGTCACACCTTTCCTAACTCATCACCTCTGTGGGAGGCATTAGACCGGCCAGGCTGCTACCTACCACTCTTTGTAGTGTCACAGGCTCATTAACTTAATGCCATTTGATACTGAGTGATAGCAGCCTTGCTGAAAAGGTCCCCAAGATAAGAGCCATGGATTTTATTATTTATTTCAGCTTCACCTTCTCCCAGTGAAAATGTGAGCTATGTCACCTGTGAAGATAACGCCTTCACTGGTGCACAGTTTGGGTTTTGCTCTGCAAAGGTTTGTTTCATAATCAGCATGTTCTGTCTTTTGTTTCATATTTCTGTACAACCAAACCCATGCTACATGGATATTATTATTAGTGCATTTACTTTTATGCCAAAGTTAGCAGCCATTATTATCTGTCTATTTGAGGCTTTTGAAAAATATTTCATTTAATACACAGTTTGGCAGAAATCTGCCAAACATCCTGCTCCACTGCTCTTTAAGCCAGTTTGTAACAAAATAAATGACTTGATTACAACACTGATACTGTCATTGTTTTACAACTTTGCAAGAAAATCTGGATTTGAAATGAAAAAGAAGCCCATCAACATGATATCTAACACGTCTTGTGGTTAAAAACTTCACGGCTGCCCCAGAAGCGAACAACTCTGACAGTAATTGCAGACAAATATGTTCAGCTGAAGGGCATAAAATCAACCATATATTAAAAACAAACTACTCTACAAAACAGACCATTATATTGCTTTTAAATGGGTTCTTTTAATAACTTTCCAATTTAATGAGATCAGACCATAATGAGGCTTGGCTGCGTTTTGTTTGTAAAAGTTGTTGATTTCCATCATGTGCAGCTCCATTCACTGAATTTATTAAAGATTCAGATTTTAGTTCCTGCTACCTGAAACTAAATTATGACAAGTGATTTGTTTAAACCTATCTGCAAATATCAGGCACAACAAATGTTTCACTTCAGTCTCTCTGGAAATGGGCCTTAACTTTTCATCATCAGGTAACTTGTGTGTCTTAAATGTCCCATGTCAGTACCCGTACTCTCCGGCTTCATATGGAGTTTAGAAGATGACCGTAGCGACTGGGGAATGTTTTTCCGTCTGTCTCGGCCCCAAAAACCACGACCCACCTCCCTCTCATCTGGATGTGAACACATTCTCAGGCCTCAAACGGCAGACAGTTTGAAACCCTCAACAACATCAGTCACGTCGGGGGTTAACACGAGTTACGACCGAAGTGTCACATACCCCTGCAGTTAAAGTTAACACTCTGTCTGCCTGCGTCAAACAGTATCTTTATAATCCTCTAAAGAAAATCACAAGTGACAGCTTGTGTTCTGTTTTATATGCAAATTCAGCCCACCCCTTTGCATTTAGAGGAGATAAGGGAAGATGGAGCAAACCACATTGTTGCTACATAAATGTGAGAGGGAAGGATTGGAGTAACAAGTAATGAATCCCTAATCTTTTTTTCTTCTGAATACAATATAATAATACACAGACATTTCATGTCAAATGTAGCTTCAGATGTTGCTTCTAATCATAGCCCTCTTTTAAGACATAAATATATGTGGCTCAATTTACCCCAAATTTAATCAAAGCACTTAATTTACAAAAGTGTCAGAGAAAATTATTTGGAATTTTAGGATTTGTTGATCTAGCTGATTCGTTGCCCCAACTTCTTTAGATTCATCTATGTGGTTTTACCATAAAAGTTAACATCACAACACAAAATCTGTTTATTACAATTAATTTTATGTAAACAGAGCTAATTCACAACAAAAGTTATCTCAACTGGCTATTCAGAAAGTCCAAATGTTATCAAAACAGGTCTAGATTCAAATTAAATTGAATGTTGTCAGTTCAGCCCAACTGTAGTGTAGTCTGATTGATTATAACATTTAGATTAGTAAAAAATATTGCCCTATGAAGCATCACTTTAATGCAATTGCCCATCCTGAACAAGCACAGGGCGACAGTGGGAAGAAAAACTCTTTTCACAGGTTTAAACCTCCAGCAGAACCAGACTCTAGATGAACGGTGCTCTGCCTCCATCAGTCAGGTCTGAGAAGACAGAAAAACACAGAAATGTTGAGCCAGCTGTCGGCAAAGAGCTGAAAAAGGAGAAAGTTGAGGTTAATGTAAATATGCTTTTGTATTTTACTGGTAGATGAAATCATAAAACAATACCTCATAAAAACTTCAAACTTTATAGTCTGTGTTCTGACAAGAAGGATTTAAGGATATTTGTAAAAGGCAGAATTTATTTTGTCATTTATTAAAAATGAAACCTTTTGTGTGAATTTAGAATTTCAAGTTGAACTGGACAAGACTGTAGATGTTCAGTTTATCTTGGCAGCACCAGATCCCTACAATGCTGAGTAGGCCTCTCCATACAGGTTCTAAACCGCCTTAGAGCTCCATAATCTGTAAAAGCATGGCTGGATTGTGACTAATTAGGAACCTGTTCATCAGTGTGATGCTGCTATACTCTTAGTACCCACCAAAAGGTTATTCCACTGCCCCCCCCCCCATCTACAAGATTTTCTACTCCATTTTTTTTCACATTTCAGCAGCAATTCCTACAACAATCCATTTCTGCCACTGCATGACTCTAGGACTGCATCAGGATGGGATTGTAGTATAAGGTCAGCCAACCAAGACACTCTGGTGTACACAAGTCCTATGTACAGCCAGTATGCTCCCAATACGCTGCCCCCATGATGATGATGAACCATGACATACCACAGCAGTTCTGTGTATGCTCTTCACCATTGTGGATCTAACACACTCCATCACGCCTAATGAGGAGCCTGCCCTGTTCCTGAAAGGCACCTGAGGACCTCACAAAGACTTTTTTGTGTGTTGCATTGATGTCTTCATCCAGTTTGAAGGCATCCTTGGTATTGTCCTTCAATATGATGCAAAAAGTTCTGGAAAAGAATAGATCTTGGTTAGATTTCCACATCTGATGTTTTTTCCATTCTTACCGGTCTTTGTTAAATGTAGACATCTATTTATAGTCAAAGTCATACTAAACTGTCCTTTTTAGACCATATTTAGTCTAATATTAACATTGATTTCAATGGACCTTTTTGAAGTTGTTTAAATGTCTTTTCAGCCCAAACTCGCTCAGTGGGATGTCAGTTATCGTCTTTATTTTTATAGATTTTAAAACTCAACTTACCAACAAAAATGAAGGGATTGAAAGTGTTTTAATTCATGTTCAGTTTAAAGAACAGTTTTATCTGCCCTACGTCTACACGTGCATGCATCGTATTTGAGTGATGTAATGACATTAACACAAAGCTGTGATTTATTGGAGATGCTTTCACTAAAGAGGTTTAATGCAGCATAGTTACTGAATAAACATTTATTGTAGAGGCCCCCTTTTTCCCCAAAGGGACATCGTCTCTATTCCCAATTTTTTCCTCTACTTTCCCATAAACCAAAAGCCTTTCCTGACTTTATTTTTTTGTTGCACATTCGCTCCTAAATAAACTTCTTCCTCGTGTTTGTTAAGTAAACGTGGAACCATGTGAGCCTTCAGGAGGACTTTGAAATGAGACATGGTCTGGACATCAGAGAACTCTGACACTCTCAATGAAGCTTGTTTGATTTATAAGAGAACAGGGAGCGGTGGTGCTGGTGGTGTGAGGCGGGGGTGTTTTCTAGAGCCAAACAAGGCCACAAGGTCCTCCATTAGTACCTTGACCCCTAGTTTCACAGACCCAACCACAACATAGGTGCAGAGGGAGTAGATGACTAGAGGGATGGATGGTGGACGTAAGGGGGGCAGTCATTCTGTGTTTTACCTTTGAAAGTCTGTTTTTTACATTTACACCGCAGAGAAGGCAACAGAAATGAGAAACCCCACCTCAATCATTTGTCAGTCGCATGCTGTGTTGGACTCGAACGTCTGATCCCTCACTCAGACCCGTCTCTGCTCCCGCTTTTACAATTCTCCTCACTGTTTTACTGTCCGCTATCTCATTAGCTGGGCTTTAATCCCACGTTAAAGCACAGCACCGTCCTGGTGTTTGCTCCCTGTTTGCAGTGCTGTAAAACCTGTGAGGTTGCTCGTAAAGACTTGTCTATTGATAATTAACTGCTCGCTCTCATTTAGTGGATAATCCCAGCATCGCTGGCAAATAATGGATTCAAACTTTGGTGCTGTGCTACTGCAGGAAAGCAAGAGGACTTTTTAGCGCCTCTTATAAATTATCCTATCACGTTATCTGTCATTTTACAAGACATAGTTCATTCTCTTTGCCAACCATTCTTTTTCCCCTGAAGTAGATCATGTCATGCTGCTTTAATTCTCTATGTGAGGCCCACCCAGTCACTCCTAATCTGTGTTTTCTTATCACGTCAGCCACTCTGTCTGGCCTTGGCTCACGTTGATGTTTGCAGACAGAATCCATAATATGGCTTTTTTTTTTCCTGTAGAAAATGTTCCTGTTGTTTATGAATACTTTGTAACAAGCCAGCCTGCTTCAGGAGAATTATGCAAACATGTTTAAAGACATATGTTTTCTGTCTTTACCGTGATCCCTGTTATGTTCTATATTCCCAATCTGCTCGATTTAATAAAATAACCTTGCTTCGAGGAGTTTTAGCCACCGAGGTCGTCTTTTATTTATCTAGGCGAACTGGAATTTGTTTTCAGTAAACAAGCTTTGAACATAATCTGTCTCAGCAGTGTGCGCTATCAGTTACCTAAGAAACATTGTTGGGTTTTCATAACACTTCAGGGACCGAGACAAATCAGACAGTAAGGCCTGTTCAGATTTACATGAGATGAAATCCACATCTTATAGACCCAAAGAGCATGCTGGGTAATGAAAACCACTCGCTGACTGTGGGGGGATTCGTCGCAAATTATAACACGGCGCAAAAAGTTTTACAGGCGTGTCCCATGTGGACGTTAAGTCATTAAATCGCAAAAAAGGAGCTAAGGGAGCGACGAGGTGTAAAACGCTGTCTGGCTGCGCCTCCTCTCTTCTTACCGGATGTTCTGGTGCACACGGATGTGTCTGACACAGAAAATATGAACAGGTCATGATGAGGGGTTGCAGATTATTGCATGCAGCTGGTAGCTGTCACTGTAAGCTCAGCTTCAGTTTTATGCCCTTTATCTTAACCCTTTCAAACACAACTTTCCTGAGCTTCTCTTTATTTGTCTTTCGACAGCTGTAAGTCAGTCCTGTAAATCTTTTCACCTTTTTTTATATCCTAAAGAATATGATGGCTTTAAATCAGTTGGTTTATAAACTGAATGTAAAATGTTTCTAATAGCTGGCTGCGTGGGCTGCGTTGCATGTCAGAAAGACGGTCGATAAAGTAAAGGTTGAGAAAACAGAAAACAACTTGAAGGAAACTGCAAGCAAAAAGTAGTCATGTAAAAGGGAAAATGGTAGGATCATTTTTAGCATTTTTATTTTAATTGGCATATTAGTTTATTTTTCTTCTAGTAAATATTGACCACATTCCTTCAATTGAAGCCAATCAAAATTCTTTATATTCATTCACCTCGGGTTTTTTAAGCCAGATTGTTTTTTAATGCAACAAAAAACATCAGATGTGTTCATTTTTCTTCCACAAAATGTATCTTTTTCTAGAAATTTGTCATTTATGAAATTGAGAGGTTTCATACATTTTAGAAGCGTGGTTGGTGTCATTCTCGAGCTTTTTCTCACACTAAAAACAATTTGCTGAAGAAAACAAGCAGCTGTCGCTCTTAGAAGGAAATTTAAATGGCTCCACTGATGTGTCTCTTAATTCATTTGCAATATTTTTGACACCAAAAGTATTAAAGCTTCTACTATTTATCCAATTGTAAGTCCCAACAATTAACAGTGACATTTGACAGCCAGACTGGCATCCTCATTGGAGATTTATTAGCTTCACTGCAGGGTTGTCATCAGTCAAGGGAAAGCCCTATAGCTCTTCCTGGCAAGTCAGATTCAGAAGTTGCAAATGACCTGAATCTTTTTACAATTCTTTTAATGCGCACAATTTTAGTGAAGAAATGACTGAATTCAGAAATGTTCCACCTGCACAGACAGGCACTTTAATAAATATAGACAGTGGCATAGTTTCTAGACTCTTTAGGAGAGGAAAAGTCCAGATTACATTGGAGGTAGACTTCTTAAGAACTGTACCAAACAGCAGACTGGCATCTTTTCTGTTATTTTCACTATGTCGCTACAATTTCACAGAGTGCCCAGGATTTGGAAAGACTCCATAATTGTTCCTGTGCCCAAGTGTAAATTCCTAAAGTTGTAAAATGATTTTCATCCTGTTGCTCTGACCTCACTGGTTATGAAGTCCTTTGAGAAGATCATCAAAACTGAGATCTTGAGAGCAACTCAAAGCAGTCTGGACCCTTTACAGTTTGCTTATAGAGCGGGATTTTATTTATTTAATACACTAATGAGTGTCGGCGTGAACGGGAGGGCAGACACATCATAAGGTTTGCTGATGACTCGGTAATCATATCTCTGCTTGATGATAAAGACTCTGATCATGGCTCTGTGGTGAAGGATTTTATTGGCTGGTGTGAGCACTCATCACTGCAGATTAATGTTTCAAGCACTCATCAACTCACCAGCGTTTGTATTTTTATCGGAAACAGAGAAGTTTTAACGTGGACATCGTTTTTATGAAAATGTTTTATTGAGTCGGTTTTAACATTCTCTGTTATTTGCTGGTTTGAATCTCTCACCTAGAAAAAAAAGCACAGACTAAACAACATTGTTACGATGTGCAGCAAAATTACCGGAATAAGTCTTGTGTAGAGCTCTGTCAGCTCTACAGAACCAGAGTCACAAGCAAAGCTAAACCTATCTTTGAGGACCCAAACCACCCTCTGTACTCTAAGTACACATTGCTGCCATCGGCTCACAGATACGGGTACAAAAAAGGTACAGAAGTTCATTTGTCCCTGTTAATGTCAGCCTCATTAATAACTCCTACTGATTGGCTTTAATAGAGACTGTAATAGCCTGTTTGTCTGCGTTCTTGGTTGCACTATGGATATTGTGGTTATCCTTGTTTCTTGTGGGTTATTGTGACTGTTCTTTGCTGGCTGCAAGACAGATTGCCCCATTGGGGATAATAAAGTTTATCTATCTATCTATCTTTGCAAATTTAGAAAGAGATTTAGACCTTGGCTTCCAAGCTTTCCTTTGGTTGTATAAAAACAGCCACATCCATCCCATTCACATCCCAAACTTATATTGTCCAGTAAGCAGGCAGAATTTGTCACTTTGAATACAAAACGAGGACTTTGATTGTGAAAAGAGCAGCTACAAGAATCACGTGGTCGATCTTTGTCACTAGCAGAAAAATAGAAAGGAAATAGAGATTGGCAAGCAGAAAAGAGAAATGGGACCCCCCTGGGGCCGATCAATATCTCTGTGCTGATAAGAGGGCGAGTGCCTGAAGGCTGGCTTTTCTTTCCACCTCCCCCAGGGCAATTTGAGTCCAATTGTTCAGGATTCTAGAGGCTTCTTCCCCTGGTGGATCTCTTCAGGTGGGTGTGAGGTTTTGTGCCGTTGCTTTGGGATCACTGATGGACAATATGCAGAATAATCTTTGATGTGTGTTCCTTTTAAATGATGTAAAGATAAAGCCATCAAATCAACATTATTTTCTGTTTTTGTCATCAGTAAAAGTGTTGCATGTTGTGAAATACTTACTCAGCTCTTTTGATGAGTCACAGAAGGATAGTCCATCCTGACTGTGTCTCGTCACAAATGTTGATAGGAGGCTTGTCTGTGAAAATCCAGAAAGATATTTTTGGGAAGTATTTCACTTTGGTTATTGGTCATGTTGATGATTCACTGACCCCGAAGCTGCTGTTCTCCTCATACCCGGCTTTAGCCCCATCACTAATGCATTCCTCATGCACCTTATCTCATCCCAGGCACTTATTCATCAGCTGTCATGGAATAAGTTGGCAATGTGGAAAATTAATAAATGTATACTTATTCTCTCTAACTTTTTTTGGGATGTTCAGATTTTCAAATAAATTTTATACATTTGAAGTGCTGCACGCATAACTAAAGTACAACATCCGAATTCTATTAAAGCCAGAAAAATATGTTAAACTATACAACCAACTAAAAGGAAGTCCTCAATGGAAAGTGCAAGTGTCTGACTTTCTCTTAGTCAAAGAATGTTTCATCATAAATGTTTGGTCACTGTTGATTGCTTAATGGAACAAAGACAAAGCCCATATGGCAGCAGAGCTAAACAGCTCATTCTTAAGAAATCAAAAAAAAAAAAAACAACATTTATTCTAATTTAATAGATTTTTCAAAATTGTAAAGTCATGTGTGTCAAAGGTCAACTGACATTACTGACCGAACCTCCTGGTTTCCCTGGAAACATGCTGTTCTATCTTCTACCATAACATTTCTGTGTTTACAGCAACCGTCTCCATAAGCCAACCTCGCCATCTGGAAATTCATCACAACAATTTTATCTCCTGCACCTTATCTCTAACCAGGAGTCTTCAACAGAAAGAATACAACTTTAAACTTACTAAAAGTCTCTCCTCTACTTTTACAGACTTTGATGATTAACGAATAACAATGAATGTTTTTCTTAAGATGAATTTAACCAGACTTGATTGCTTAGAAGTTAATGATTAAGTCAAAATACTTGATAATTGTTTAAATTGCATTATCTTGTCTTATTCTTCAGAAGAAGTGATTTGATGATTTTTAATTCCATTCTTTACTATAACTCAAGTCTCACATTCAGATTAATGTTAATCAGTCTCTTTAAAATTGATCATTTAAGCCTTAAAACAATGAATAGTTGAAACGCATTATTTTGGATCTTAAATATATCAAATGAATCTGCTTGATGAATTAATGAGGTTTTATTAACAGTCATATTATATTACATATTAATATCAGTATATTAATAATGACAGTTATATTGAATTTAATTCATGACATATAGGTGAAACATTTCCTCAGAAGTCTCTTTAAGGAAAGTGAAGGTTTGGTCAGTCATGTCAGTTGACCTTTGACACACATGACTTTTCAGACTCTAAAATGAAAGTAGTGTTTGACATCTGAATACAATATGGAAGTTGAGTCTGAAGCAGTAAAAGCACCCCTAGTGGCTGTTTCTACTGCGGGTTTATAGTCCGCCCCTCAAGGTAGATGAATGGGACATTTTCCTGATTAAAAAATAAAATGAATGTCAGATCATTTTTCCCAGGTGTTCAATTTTGTACAGTAGTTTCACATAGTACTGGTATTTATCCTGCTGCTGTATGTTCAAATATCATTTTTTCTAATACATTTACTTGTAACTAGTTATTCGATGCTTCAAAGTGTTATGAATGTCTTGATAAAAAATGTTCTTTTTTTGCTCTTAAGCTTAAACTGTTGAAGCTTTATCAAAAAACATGTATCATCTTTACACATAGATGCATTAACTGTCACATCAGAATGTGTTTATTTCAACTTATGGCCATTTAAGGGTAATTTCTCCTTGTAACTGCTCAAAGCTTGATACTTTGTACTTTACTTTCATGTAGTTGCATGAAAGCAAGCCAAACCCAGTTGTCAGGTTTCCTAGCAAAGTTTTTGTTGTTGCTGTCATTTGACTCCCTGTCGATGGCAGATAGGTATATTGAGGCAAAGCGCTGTAGCTCAGTGTTATTAGATCTGTTATTTTCTGAGATCCTTTGCTGACTGGGCAGAAGTACAGTATGCTGAGGTGCTTTTGCCCCTCACCCTCTGCCCATGTGTTTTGTATTACACCCTAGGAGGTGCCATGCTCAGCAGCTCAGTGGTGGGTGGGGATAAAGCACTCCTCATCGACCCAAATGACGCATGACACGGCATTGCGCCCCGGGCCCTTATTTATGGCTTCCCATGTCAGAGAAGACTTGCTCCCCAGGGTGAGCCCCACAGCCCTTACCCTACTAACTTGAGCCTTCAGCACTCACATCATGCCTGGGAGACACACAAAAGAAGACCCAAAACACAGTAAGAATTACGATCGCCATAATGTCGAGGCATGCACACATGACTGAGACATACGGAGGAATCTAATTGAGATCCTCAAAGTTTATTTAGCAGCTCTAACTTTTGGAACCGCCGAACTGTTGCACAAGAAATGCCCCGGCAAAGATCAAGTGCTACTTCAGAGGAATTAACGTCATGTCAGGCTACGGCTCGGCCGCTGCCAAGCACACACTGCCTCTTTATCCGTGCCTCTGATGTGGAAGAGGATGTGAAATCTTGAGAGAAAGTGAGGAACGATTTGGTGAGAGGATCTGAATACATTTTCTTTGTAGTTACTCAAGAATCCATGTACATATCACACCGCATTAACAAATGGATGCATACACTGCCCGTACTCATGCACACACAGGTGTTCTCCGCAAGCTGTCCGGGAATGTTCCAGTGATCCCTGTCCAGGGTTTTGATGTGGGCAGAGGGAAAAGGAAAGAATTTAGAGACAACTAAAGCCGAGTGATGAGAAAAGCTAAGATGACTGAATGGCAGATGGTATAAAAGAAGAGAAAATCTGCAGTACATTTCTGAGAAGGAAATAAAGAGAAAAATGTGATGGCATGGTAGTAAGAGGGTTAACACTGGACAAAAAGATGGCTGGGATTTTCTCCTCCCTGGTTTCTCATATTACGTTCAGCTTTGAGGAGTAAGCGCTAAAGAGAGAGTACCGTCAAGGGATCATGTGGCCTTTTGATAACAGGACAAGCCCTGTCCAGAATAATATATCCAGCCTCAGAACTTCTCCAACAACAAGGTGCTCATTTTTCCAATTTCCCAAGTTCAGCCCATAAAACGCCCTGTTTGAAATCCACTCTGGTCATTGTTTAGTCTGGTGAATGTCCTTAGATCATCCTCATCAGCAGCTGCACCGCATCCCCTTCATGTCTCTGCTTCACAGTGGTTCAGAACCAATGTCAGAAAATGTCTTTGTGTTTTGTAGCGCTGTAGCTGTGTCCAAATGATGAGTGCTTCACCGCATCCCCTAAAGATGGATTTTACACAAAATCAATAAAGTTTCACTTTAGCCGGAACATTCAGCAGCTGTAACCTCATATTTAGTCAAAACTTATTTTTTTGTTGTTCAGCTTCACAATTTATATCAAAAAAAGCCAAAGGTCACTAAAAGAAACTTTATGAACCAAAGTATAAGTCTTGCTCCCTCAGATGGTGTGTAACATCCAAACACATGACTTAAACTATGACGTAGGATCAAAGCGCAGATGGGAGGCTACCACTGATGTTTTTGGCCTGGATTTAAGATTGGGAAAGGGTTTGATCATTCCCACTGGACTGCACAAAGCCAGAAAAATAACTCTAGGAATCTAGAGTTGCTCAGTGAGGAGGAAATTACAACAATTACTTTTTCTTGTTGAGTACAGCGGCTGGAACCAGTCTCTAGCAGAGTAGAATCAAGATCCTTGGTGACGCATTTAAAAACTGGGGAAACTTTTCTACAGTGTGTATAAGAAAAAAAAAATGTAAGAATAAGTGATGTTCTGGTGATCTTTTGAGGACTTCCTTGGTCTTGATGAAGGCTGCTTAGGATCAAGTACCAGAGATTGAAGAACTATTGGTTCAGCTTCCTTTCTTACCAAGCTTTTTTTTTTAACACTCTTACCAGTCTTGCATTGCCCCCCCAACAAGTCCTCATTTCTTCCCAGAACCCAGTAGTCCAAAGCTGATACAGAGGTCTGATTTGTCAGGGTCAACGTGATCCAATGATCCATCATATCTGTCAAGCTGATGCTGCAGACTCCTTTGGGAATAGGTCTTTGTTTGGGTTAGCTGCTGATGGAAGTGAAGCCTTTGTCAAGGAAACCATTAGGATCACAGCAGGCCCAGAAAAATGAGCCGACCTTGTCACTCCACATCGGGAGCTCAGCCACGGTTGCAGATCTCTCTCAGACCCGTCACATTTGACCACCGTTTATTCAAGCCTTTGAACTAAGAAAAACCTGAATAGATGGAGCTTGTGTCAGAAGTGGCAGTGGGGTAGAGAGGGGATGGGTAAAGAGAGAGCAATTAGTGCTGTTCTGGTCTGAGTGTGGTGCCTGAGGTGCCAACAAGAAGACAAAAACATTGCTCTGAGCTTGTATAAAGCGTTAGTAGCCTGAGATGATGGGATGACTACAAGTCAGAGAAAAGCAGAAACAAGAACACAAACAAAGCCACTTGTTTTGGCCATATGGAAAAACAAATGGCTAATTTTGGGGGTAATTTTCTCTTACACATCCTATTAAATTTCTATTAACTTCATTGGCCACTGTTCTGTTGAGTTTTTATAGAGATAAAAAGATTTACCCAGGCAGCCACTTGTAAAAAGCCATACTTGTTATTGCCTAACGTCCTCATTTCCCCAACATTTCAGGGTTTCCCCCCTGTGTATGTGTAGGTGTGTTTATCTGTTAGTAAACTATTTCATGACCCACTAATTGAATTACGTATGATTAACTTTCAGAAGAATGTGCATCTATAACTCAATAACTTTTGGCATCAACTCTACTCGAGATGGTTGCCATAGATAATGAATTTGAACCCATATAAAAATGGTTTAAACTCCGTTTTACAGTTAAATTTTGATTTGGCGGCTGCTGACGGTCATTCACCACGATACTCTGAGTGCTAACAGATTTAGCAGTATTGCGTGAAATTTTTTATTTAAACATTTTGACCAAAAACTGTCCCATCAATTCTCAACACACGGTGGTCTCAGTTTAAAACTCTGGCTTGAAAAGCAACAGTTAATATGCATTCCTCCAAAGATTGCTAGGCCTTTAATTCAGTCTTTTTCAAATTGCTCTACCATGAATTGTAACTTTTAACATGCTGACTGAAGCCTGTAGGGACTAAGATGCATTTTTAAAATATTCCCTCTGAGCATTATGAGGTCTATTAGAACATTCAATACTTTCTACTGTAGAAATAAGAACCTTGAGTAACACAGTAATCTTCCCCAGATTGATCTAAGGCACACCTCTTGTGACGGTAAGATAACCAGAGCAGCAATCATGGGCTTTAACACACTGCTTTTGATCTGAAAGATAATTTTGTAAAACAGCCATGATTGGTACACACGTCATCCATGTCAGTTTGTTTCCAGGAGGTGGGGGGTGCTGTGTGTGTCACTAAGTTCCCTCTGCCATACGAGCAAGCTGTCAGACCTTTGAATAGTGAAAGTGAAACGTAACGTGAGCCAGTCAGCTGATCGATACCTCTATAGGCGGTGGATGTAACACCCCATTGCACAAAGGAGTGTAGTGGTGAAAGGAACTGGTTTGCACGCATTATATCTGGTACTCATGTGCACCTGCACACCACTTATGTGCAGCCCTGGTTATGGTTCACAGTGTCAAATACTTTTAAAAATCTAAAAACAGTGCTGCAATTTAGTCCTGAGCATCCAAAGCAAAGTCATTTAAAACTCTAGTTGAAGCAGTGAGAGTTCTATGTTGTTTCCTGAAAGCAGACTGATTAGAGGAGAGACTATTATTAGACTCCAATAAATTCTATAGTTGGTCATTTACCAGTTTCTCATGCACTTTAGCTAGGATGCAGAGTTATGCATCGATTTACAATCTTGCAGATGCAGATTAGCTCATAGTATATTAGGGATTTGTGATGGGCCAGTCAACATTTTTTGGTCTTATGCTTAAAATTTTCTCCAACTCCTAATGATTTTTCACACGTCTTCAGTGGTCATTGATTCCTAACCCAACTCTTCCTCTGTCTTTGTTGTATGACTTCGCCCACCCTGACCTCAGACTTAACACACTCTATAAAGCATCAGTATAGAGGTGGCCTTCACATCACATTAGAAAAGTCCAGATTTTAATGGCTGCCTCTCCTTCAGTATTTGTCTTAGGTCCTTCGCTGAGCTGCCTTCTGCCTGCCTGTCGTATATCAGCAGCACTGCCACTGTCAAGCCTCTGATTTATGGCTGTTTATCTCCAGCCTCTAACCCACCACCTCTATCCCCCAACTCCAACAGATGGTCTCCTGCTATTTACTCAGGGAGAGAAAACTTTCAAACTGATTGAATAAATACAACAAACAAGACGTTTATGAGGAAAGGCGTTTGTGACTACAGTGTATTTGTTACGGGAAAAGAAAAAGCTGTAGATCCACCTTTGTTGCTTACCGGGGTTGATGGTAATCAAATACTCAAGTTTTATCCTCTTTTTATCTATAGGTAGCCTTGACCTGTAATAGCATGCTTATAAAAAATATCTCTCAACTATTTCATAAAGAGTTTACAGATTTGTGATTAAAAACGGTGGAATTGTGAGCATTCCTTCATCTGTCAGGTTCTGAAAGGTTGTCACCTTAAATCTCTTCAAGTATTTAGCCTCTAAATCTCACTGGGTGTGAAAGCTTCACACACAACTCCCAGACACACACATTGAACCATAAATTGTGTGTAAGGGACTTCGAGGGTCTTCCTTTGAGTTCTGGGTCTCTGGAGAAAGGCTTTACCTTGACAGGATCAATTTTTTACATCAGTCCAGCTATTATTGTTGTAGATGTGCAAGTATCAGCTTTTTTCCCTTTAATTTGATAGATACAAACCAGATTTTGACCCTTGCACCTGTCAGTCATATATTACACATCCTGGTTTCTGCTTTGTCTTGCTTAAAGATAAACTCATTCAAAGGGATTTAGTTGGATGTAGTGAGATATAAATTCTCAAAGGATTAAGGGGATGAAAAGTGATTTATACCATGCATATGGTTTAAAAACAGATCAGCATTCATGGAGACATCTTTGTGGGACAAAACATCTCCCAGTCAGATACTCCTGGTTCCTTTAACTAATAAGAATAAAGTGCAGAGGGATGTTGGTGGGCCTTATAATGAAGTCAACTCATCCACTCATCACTTCTCACTCATCTATGGAGCAGAGCCTCTTGAGGCTTATCTCAATCCTAATCAACCAGTAATGAAGTGTAACAGATCCAGGCTTGCATCGCCCTCGGTCATTTACACCAGATGTGCACAGAATGTTAAATTTAACATCAATATTTTTGTTAAATTTATCGTTTTCTACCCATTCTTTGCACCTCATCCATATCAAAATGCTTCATTTGTTATTGAAACCTGTTTTGGTGTATCTATGTAGACTTTTTCAGCAGAGAGTTTGAGGAACAGTGGTATAGCAGCCTGCTTTGTGCACGCTCACGGTTTCTTTTTGAGCCATAAACAACAACAGCCATTCATAGTTTTCATGTGGCGTCAAACCCACCTGACGGGCAAATCAGTACTGCGCTCCTGACTTGACTAGCCAACATACTGGGTAGTTGCAGTGGTTTTGGATGCACAAATCCACACAGAGAGGAGCCAGGTCTGGTTTTGCAGGATTCCTCCAGGAATCCAGAGAGGAGGGGATTGTGAATGTCTTCTCCTAAAACGGTTTCCATACCAGTGTTCTGATTTAATAAATGACATGTGTTAACTGACGACCTTCATCCAGTAGGGAAACTGTGTCCCGCAGGACCCAAACACAACTCCACGCTGTCCACCAACCACTTACACCACATGCTGGAAACACATGCTGCAAGGCAACTGTGTAACGGTCCTGAAACTATCAACTAAAGGAAAAATCTCCCTGACTTTAATGTTTCCTCACAACTTGTACTCACTACCTAGACACAGGTATGTTAATAGTCTGTGATCACAGTCAGCTTTATCAAAACAAAGTCAGCGAGGCTTGCTTTAACAACGAGCATCTTCTTGCTCTCTACCTCCATCACAGTGGCATTATATTTAGCATCCAGATCAAAAACACTTGTATCTGTTTTGTACTTTGTTGAGCTTTTATCCTGGTGGTATGGGTGAGGGCGTTTCATCAAGATGCACATGGATGTTTCCAGTGTGTGTGAATGACTGTTGTGTTGTAAAGCGCCTAGGAGGGTGTAAAACTCTAGAAGGCATTATATAAATACAGGCCATTTACCATTTTACCATGTTTCTGATGTCGTCTGGGGGAGATATCGCCCCTTTGAGGGATCACAAGGATCACAAGTCCCCAGAATTTGTAGTTCAGTCTCATATTTTTGTTTAGCTTCAATGGAGGGTTGGTCCAGACAGGTGGAAAAGTAACTTCTGACTGATGATGGTGTAAAGTTTTGCCTGCCTGGTTTGTAACAACTATCATGGAAACAACACAAGCAGGACAAAACAACACTAAGCTAAAAGAATATGACATCATGGGATTTTTTTCTCTCCCAGTTTTAAAATATATATAAGTTGTATGTTTTTAATGGCATAAACTATGCAGTGATAAACACGGCTGGTAGCAATTTTGTCCTAAATATTTCAGATGTTACAAATTATATGTTAAATATCCTGAGAAATGTAATTTTACACTAAAAGTTTCCTCGTTTTTACCACAAATTGAGCATAATTAGGTCATTACGCAATTAGCAACACAAATGTTACACATGTTTGCCCTCAGTGTTATTTAGTGCGGTGGGTTTTCTGGGGGCTGCTCAGTTATATAGAGATGGTTTGAAAGTGTTTCAGGCCCGCTGCTCTTGGTCGAGCTGTGGTCGCCGTGAACACAGATGTCACTCAGGAAAATGTGGAGCAGCCAAAACAAAAAGTGGAAACGTTAACCCAATAACACTAGACAAACAGTGAGAGGAGGGAAGCCAAAGACAACACGGTGAAGGGAAAGTGTCCTGAAGGCATCAGGTTTCCCGGAGTAAGTGTTATTTGAAAAGCAGCTGAAGGGTGACGCTCACTCTCCTCCCACCCAGTCTCCCACTTTCCCTCCCTCCTTGCTCACACGACCATCTGTTGTTTCCTTTTTCTTCTCCAGGCTGCTCTAAGTGCCTTGAAACAGCTGTCGGAGCAGGGACTGGACCCGGTTGATGGCCCTATTAAGGTACAGTAGGACACGAGTGGCACCAAACTCCACATTCACTCCTAACTAGACCAATCAGGGAGGGTGGATCTAGTGAGGAGTAAAGATTTGTGTTTGCATCCGTCTGTCGGAGTGCAAATCCTCAGCGCTCCAGGCCGGCCTATCACCAGCTCCCTCACCACCCACACACTCATCCATCAGTTCCACTCGACATTTTTCTTCAATAGGAAAGCAGCGGTGGGCGTTGTGTATTTACATGCTCAGTGCTCTATTTTGCATGATGGCTATCTCCTCTGATTCTCAGTCATAACGGACACGAGGGTTTTCTCCTCCACAACAAGGAGGGAAGTAGGAAAGATGACAGTGATGAATACAGTAGGAAAGTTAAAAGGATCAGGGGGGTGGGGTTGGAAACCAGGGAGGAAATCGCTGTCAAGTGTTTGGAGAATTTTCATAGTAGGTGTTGCCAGAGGAAGATGCCTTGTGGCTCCTTCAGACCAAAAGAGGAAAAACCAGAGCACTGTTATGACAATAACTTCATATACGTCACTGACAGAGGCGAGAGGCAGCAATTACACCTTCATTTAACCTCTTAATCTCTCAATCTTTCTCTGATATTTCCCCCTAAAAGTTCTTAAAACCCATTAACTACCCATGCCGTACTTTGTTGTTTGAATTCAGATTCAGACGATCCAAACCAACTGAATCAAAAATATAGCTTAAACTTAGCTAAGCATTCTTTTATATCCCATCATCTTTTAAAACACAGCAACTTCCCCAGCTCATCAGTTACTGTGAAACAGGTTAAGGTCAAGGATTTGTTAAGTGTCTGAGTCAGAGTCGACACACTTTTAGCTTCCCTGGAAGGGTTTCCTTTTACAAGAATCACTCAGTTTTCTTTAAAAAATACTCATTAAAGTCTATGTGAATCCTGGTATCTTCCCAGGGAACGTGGAACAAATTACCCACTAAGGGAGTGATTATTTGCAACATTGCTGGAGTCACTGGATGAATCCCCCGCCCTAACACAGCTTCATTTGTCTTTTCAGACCGCTGAACCATATGGGAGGGAGGACGGACATTAAACAGACTAACTCAGGCACCACCACTCAGGTCTGCAAGGATTCAAAGGCTGTCGTCAAGGAGCTGACCACCCCAAACCCCTTCCTTCAACGAAACTGACCAACTCTCCCAGCATTCGCCCAAATCCCTCAAACCCCACCCCCCATAATGTCCCAAACTAGCCAAAACCCACACCCCTAATTCGCCCGACCCTCACCCCACGGTCGCCACTGTATCCTGCAAAACCTGTCAACATGCAATAGGGTGGATGTGCACCGAGAAATGACCGACTAAAACACCATCCCCTGAGTCTATGTGAAGACAACGCTATCTTAATATGTTTATTGATCATTTCTGTCAAAATTTAAATGACAAAACATTAAGTAATGAGATTATTGCATGGTACTGTTTGAAATCAAGGAAAGTCCAAAGTGATATATATATAAATATATGACATTTTTCCCTTTGGATAAATGTTGGTATGGTTAAAACAAATATGTACATCATGCCATTGAATTACAAAAGAAACCTTTAAGGGGAGACACCAACTTGTGTACCGTAGCTCTTTTTTTTCTTTCTTTTTTTTTTGGTATTCTGTTACATTCATTTTTGTTTTGTTCCGTTGTTATTTTATTAATCTAACAATGCTTGAGTACTGTATTTAAAATTAACCAATGCCAGTGCTGTGAAAGTTGTAGTTGTTGTCTTCATATATAGTCACCCAGCTTACCTTGTATGCTGACAAAAAAAAGAGAAAACTGTTCATCTATTCTATGGATGTGTATGACTTTGCAAGAGTATCATATTACGAAAAGAAACACGAGTTCTTTTTTATGTGGACAAAAAAAAAAAGGCAAACTGGTGTTAGCATTAATTATTAGCAGTGTCGCCCACCCAGGAGGGACGGTTCCTTCCTGTGTGTGTGTGGGGGGGGTTCTACCTGTCCTGTTTTAACATGACCCCCACGCTGGCATAGCATCACTGGAGCACTGCCTGTGAACAGCAAGGCCACCGCGGGTCTGAAACGACGACGAGGCCAGCTCTAAACGACGGCACTTCCTCAAATGCCAGTAAACCTCTTTAGCCTAGAGTCTGATTCAGACCGTATGTTCCTCAGTGGAAGACAAGTTCTCACCACTCCAGTGATTTTGTGTCAGTGGATCGTCCCCCCCCCCCCCCCCCCCCCCCCCCCCCCCCCCCCCCCCCCCCCCCCCCCTTACAGTTTTGTCGATCACATCTACACCCATTGTGTGTGTTTATTGACTTGCCAAGGCATCAACTGGGTGCTTTTAATGCCTGCAATTCTGAAGTGCACCTTCTGGAGCGGAGAGAGCCGGTGGTTAAACTGCAGGCTCCGACTGCCCAATGCCACTTTGGATCACTTTGTCCACTGACATTGAGGATGTGTCTTCTTCTTCGCTGTGAGTGCAATGTGTTAAAGGCTGTTTCTGTGACTGAAATGCAGTAAAAACACCTCAGTTTATGTGGATCAAGTGTCTTTTGTCTTTTTTTTTAACAGGTGAGGACAATATCTCATCACAAATGTGTGCTCCAAATAGTTTCTTGGAGCACAAAATAAAAAACGTCAACCCAGGGAGGCAGACATGCTAATATTAGAAGCCAGAGGTGTGTTCATTAATACACTTAATGCCTGGAAATATTGATGCACAATTTTTGTTGTTTTCAACCTTAGCAGTTTACCAAACCACATTGGTGATACTGCTAAATGCTGCATTTAAGCCTAGAGTTAAGTGTAATTTTTTATTTGGATGGTTTTAAGGACAGAATTAAACACATGTGAGTAAAATGTGGCCTGAGGACGAGAACCGGCCCTTGGACCTTCTCTATCTGGCCTTCGAGGCAGAGCCACCACTGACTCAGAAGCTACAGCTCTGTGGAGTCCACGCTCTTAGAGCTTCAAGTGACAGTTGACTCATACGGAGTTTTATTGGTGGGATCATTTATTCTGATTCATGTTAAATGTTTAAAAGGTTCAGAGTTCACTACATGTGTCATTTGGTTTCAGCATCTCTTGGTCTGAAACAGCAATATGGAGCTAGTTGGTTTAGAGATGGGAGAAACAACAAATAGATTTCCTTTTCTTCAAATGAGAAGAACCATGATAATATGACCTCATTAGGGTATATGCAGAGGTTTCAGTACAAGATGAGAGAAAACAAAAAGTTAATAAATCAAGACTTTACCAGAAATATGCTGAAAATCTTTATTAGAATGTTTTTATGGATATTTGGACACGGAGCCTGAAAGTGAAGGGAAGGGTACAGAAAGAGGGATGGGGGAGAAAGTAAACAGAAAAAGAAGAGAACAAGAGACGTGAAGAGTCCACTTCTAGACCTGTAAATAAAGCACAAACAAACAAGCAAACAAAACAGGAAGAAAAGATACAACAGCAACAAACAGCATATGAATATACATATAAGATTTTGGGAGTTATATTTAAACAAAAATCAGGAGGAGTTTTATAGCAGTGGCTGTAACCTCTCACCTGAAACAGCAACACTGTTGGGCTTGTTTTTGGCACTCAGACATTATTCTGTTTGCTCCACAGCCGGACAGGACACGGGGTTAAAAAAAAAAAAAAAAGAAATATGCTGAAAATGTTCTGAAAGCATGAAGTATAGAGACGGCTTGATCTGAGGCTGACAACCTGACGTGGCTTCAGGGTTTAAAATATGATGAGATGGATCTGGATGAAGTGTGAAAGAATAAAAGAGGCTGTTCAGATTGAACAAAACTCAGTGAGAAGAGAACTGACTTGATTGGCTTCACCGTACAGGTGAGTATTGATCTAAAACAGTGACAGACTTTCAGAAGTTGCCAAACAGGAAACCCATAAGCTTTGGTCCTGCTCTGATTAGCAATCAGCTCATCATTCCTGTCAAAATTCAGCTCGATTTCTCCAAACCGAGGTTATTTATGGACATATCTACAGCTTCAGTGGTTCCAAGCTATCATTTTAAGACTTAAGAGGGTACACCGCCTCTTAGAGTTCGTTTTTAATGTCAAAGTTTATTCCCTGATGTCTTTGTGTCACATGGAAATCCAGTTTACAAATTAATGACTTTAATGTTGACTTCAGGTTAATCTCTACAGCTGAATCACTTTCTCCTGGAATAAAAATAAATCCTTTAGAGTTCTGTTATCCAGGTGGAGGCTTGTAATGTTTAACCAGCTATAATGTGCCTTTTATCATATATCCCTTCACTCGGTTCCCACACACAGCTCCTCCACATGTGCTGTCCAGCGGTGCGCTAACTGCCCGTGCATCACCGGACCCTCTCTGCTCTCCTTCATTAGTGAGATGGATGAGTGAATGGGACAGTGGCGGTCTAATTCAGCTGCGCTGACTAATGGACTCTGTTGGCAGCTACATCTGCTTGCCATTGAGAAGCACCAAAGCAGTTCACATGCATTAGCAGCAGATCTCTATTCCAGAAGCTTGTTCAGGTTGTAGGAGACCAGCTTGAGGCCGTGTTGGAGCCCAAGACGAATTGCTTGTCTCTGAGCGGCCAATATAGAATGTGAGCCTCGGTGCCCAAAATAGAAGGAAATCAATGGGACGGGGGAGCTCGTCTGTGCCACGCAGAAGCAAATGCCAGCCTCATTGATTTTTCCGTCTGAGTTATGTGCCTTCGACCCTCTTCAGGTCCTCTTCATTAGAGCCGTATTAAGAGGGAGATTAAAAGTTAGTGTTTTCCTTAAAATGTCTGCTTCAAACCAAATCCTGGTTTTCTTCAGAGAAACCGTCTCCCTCCTATTGAATGAATGAGCAGCTTTAACCCATCCTGGATAATCACTCAGACATTCTCATCTGTTAATGAGCCATGGAGCTTGCAGTAAGAAAATAGATGTATTATCTGCCATTCACAGAAAAAAATGTTGTTTTATTTTCTGTTACAAGAGCATAGATCCATCCTGTCTTGTATCAACGGTTCAGGCTCCAGAACCTATGGGATGTGGTGGAAGGGGAGATTCACATCATGGATGTGACTGTGTGATGCTGTCATGTCAACATGGACCAGAACCTGGCTCTAGGAACACTTTGTTGAATCCAAATGATGAAAATGACGTTTCACTGCCTTTGATAAACATAGGGTTAGATCAGTAGTATTCAGTCCTGGTTCTGGAGGCCCGGTAGCATGTTTTAGAGGTTTCTCTGCCTCAGCACCTGATTTCAGTCAGTGGGTGATTAAAGGTCTTCTGCAAATCTTGATGAGAACAGGTAATACACCCATGGAATCAGGTGTGTTGGAGTAGGAAAACGACTAAAATATAGTGGATACTGACCGTCCAGCATCCATCAGGATTAGATCTCTACCTATATGAACTATTACTGATGATTCTCAGTGTTCTTGTTTGTAAAATAAACACTGACTGTGTATTCTATATCCTCAAATATTTACACACTAAGTTCAGTTTGGGTCAATCATTGAATCAATCACTGAATCATATGATTTTAACAACCCAGAATTATTCAATAAAAATGAATGAAAACTTGACTTTATGTAGTACAGCAACAGCTTTCACAATTTGACACACATATATATATATATATATAACCTATACATGACTTTCATGACTGAATAAATAAATACTACTACTACTTCCAGGTCAGAACATGACTCCTAAAATGTGGTTTCTTTTACTCTTGATACATCATTGTTTCTTCTGTCATTAAATAATATAAAATTTGTCTTATTAAGACTCAAACCAGTGTTTAACTTTTATCAACTCATTATTTATCACTTGAATGACTTCTTGTATATTTGATCCAGAATAAAAGAATGTTGTATGTTTAAATTTAGTAGTTCATGGGATAAAAATGTACATTGTAAAAACACCAGTGTTAAATCAACACTAGAGCGGTTTTATTTGGTCCCATGGGACCTCTCTACACACTCAGAAATGAAAGGACATAATTGTACCTTTTTGGTCACTGGGGTGGTACCCTCAAAAGTACAACTTTGTACCTTTAACTGCAGGGTTGTATCCTAAGGATACATATTTGTACCATTCAGGGGTACAAATTTGTACTCTAAGGTACAGGTTTAACTAGTAAAAGGTACAAACTACAAAGGTAAAAATGTGTACCCACAGTTAAGGTTCAAAATGGTACCCTCAAAAGGTAACTGGGGGTACAAATGTTTACCCTTGTAGTTTGTACCTTTTACTAGTCCAACCTGTACCTTAGGGTACAAATTTGTACCCCTTAGGGGACACATACTGTATGTACCCTAAGGAGTACCTAAGGGTACAAATAACCTGTAGTTAAAGGTACAAAGTTGTACTTTTGAGGGTACCACCCCAGTGACAAAAAAGGTACAATTATGTCCTTTCATTTCTGAGAGTGTAGTGTTGATTTAACACTGGTGTTTTTACTGTGTACTGTCATGCTCTGCTACAACAATGTGGTAAAAACTGAAAAAACAAACAAACTACAGAGTAATTATTGGGTCAAATCAAAAAAAGGCGGTGCACATGAGTTTGTTCTTCATCAATATGATTGATTAAAGAGGCTCAGATATAGCAGATAAGGAATTGTGATTAATGATGAAGGGCCCCAAACCTGTGTTTGCTTTGGGCCCCAAAATGACTAAATCCACCACTGCCTCTAGGAACACTTTGTTGAATCCATGACATGAAGGAGTTTCTCAGGGGAAAAGGGGGTTCAAACAGTAAGCTGGTGTACCTAATAAAGTGGCCAACTAGTGTATATGAAGAGGTGTCAACCTGGAGGCCATAGGTCAAAACTTGAGTATCTCAAAGGAAAACTACATCCAGTCAATGGTTTTTCATATATCTTATTTCAAACGGTTTGTCTACAATCTTATGGCTCCTTTTCATATGTCTAATAATTCAGAATAATCTTTTTTTTTTTAGTTTTGACTTTAAAGTTTAATCAGAGTTACAAACTGTTTAAGATGTTTTTAAATCAAAAGAGAGCTGCATGTGAGAAATACTAATAATTTAATTTATAATACATATAAAGTCATTTTGAACTTACTGTTAGCAAGTTCTTTAATTATCACAAAAAATGATCTTAAAGAAACAAACTTACAAAAAAAAACAGGGTTTGGGACTTTGTGAAATAGGGCTTGGAACAATAGGTAACACTTAAAAATACATTCTTATAATGGAAAAAAACATGGTCTAACCCTAACCCTATGAGTTAAAATCCAGCTCATGACATTTTTGCTAACACCATTTAGGAAATCAGTCCTTCTTGTTCTTTTCCTCTGGGGAAATAAAAGGTCAGCTTCATAACAGCTGCAGCAGAAATGGCAGGAATTTCATTGTTGTGCTCCCAGATGGCTCATCAAGGCAGAGACCCATTCTCTCAGAGGGAATGGCATTGATGGGTGTTTCTCTTCACTATTACACAACATATTCTGTAATATGTTAACTGTGACCCTCTACTAACCTTCATGTGAGTCACATGACAGATTTTTTATTTTCTCTATTTTTATTTTGTGACTGATGTCAAGAGTTAAACTCATGACCTTTATTTTGAAAGGTCAATTTTTTGTTAAGTGAAAAAGTTCACTGTCTTTCACTTGTAGGATAATGGAAATGCTTACCCATAATGCACAGCAAAACATCATATGAGCACACACCACCTGTGAGGCACGGTGGTGGAGGAATGATTTTGACTTGTTTGCAGCCACAGGATGTTAAACACCTTGCAGCCATTGAAAAAACCAACAACTCCTCTGTGTGCCTAAGTTTTGTAAACACGAGGACGTCTTCAGTGCTAAAGTTAATGTAGTCATGCAACATGACAGGGATCTTAACCACAGGCAGCAGCACTTCTATCACAGAATGACTCAGAATAGAAACATGAGTTCAATTAAATTGTACCTGCAAACCTCAGTAAACTCGCTGTAAGTAACTTAATAAAAAGAGTGAGCCAACAACAATCTAAGAGAGTAGACCAACAATAACAATGACTTTATGTTACTCCTGCTAAATGGTTCTACTAAAGATTCAACCTAAAAATGATTAAAATGTGTAAAAATACTTTTTAAATTCTGGTTTATTTTTGTACATTTGGTTTTATAGTGACAGTTCAGATCTTTGAACGGGGTTTCATTGAAAAGTTATGAAGTAAGTAAGTAAGTAAGTAAGTAAAGTTTATTTATATAGCGCCTTTCACAGATATACATCACAAAGCGCTTGACAATATAAAAAAAAAAACAAAAAAAAACATTGAAAATAAAAAACAAAACAGAGATTTGGGGGTACCAGATACAAAATTTGGGCAAGATTTGGGGTACCTTCAGGGGACCTACACTGTAAATTATGAGTTAAAGTGGGACATTTACTTGGGCTTGGGCAAAGAGAAATATTGGGGCAAACTTCAAGATTTGGGGTAATGAACAATAATGTAATGTAGATAACAATAATCTTAATGAACAATTAAGATCTTATAGAAAGCTTTTTGAACAACCTCAGTGTAGAAAAACACAGATTGATGACCAGACTGATAAGCTAATGGCTAGTTTGAACCATGCCAAGATCCAAGTGAATTTATGTTACCTTGAAAATCATTGATATAAAATGAGTCCTAACTGGACAGGTTACAGCTGGATGGCTCATTGTAACATTCTTTATAATAACACAAATCTAAAGTGGTATAAATGTTTATAAGGGTGTATTTACAGAAACTGCTGGGACATTTTTTAGATTTTTAAAAAGATGTTTAGAGTCGATGTAGCTAAATCAGGGCGATGATGTTTGTTTATTAAATATAAATAAGTATGAAACTGAAAATAACAAAAGTTGAAAGGAATGATCTTGAACTTTGTATTCAGAATTAACAAATACAGTTTATTTCTGTTTGAATGTAGACTTGGTTTTCTTTAGTTGTTTAATACATTTTTAAAATGTTTTCACATATTATTTTGTAAATGAAAATAGTTTTTCTGTGAGTTTCAGATTTTACATTTTCAAATTCATTTTGCTCTTTTTAAAGTTCTAAACATTTCTGTTTCTCACTTTAAATTCCTTATTTCAGACTCCTGGTAGTGGAAATCTGCTACGGGAGCCTGGAGGGTCATTTCATGTTGCGTTCAAAAGTATCATATTTATGCAACTGCTTAGTAAAATAACACTGCTGCAGGTAGGACACCAAATTACAACCCTGCTTCAAAATACTGTCCCTTTAAGGCGTCTCTGCGTACTGGCTGACTCACTGTGTGGTACAGTGTGTGAGGACGGGGACACTGAAACTAGTCGCACAAAGGAGAAAAGGGCTGGGTGGGTGTGTCACCGTAACAATAAGAACTGGATCCAAAGCAGCTTCAGTTTGGAGGAAGATCCTCTTTCCTGTCACTCACTCAGATGATTTACAGAATCGCCGGTAGTGGTGAAACAGATGAGTTTCTTCTCTTCTTTTGCTGAATAACCATTTTATTTCCACACAATGATGACTAATTTGGATTGGAGGATCCTGGAAGGCGTCAGGATGCCTTCACAAACACCACAGCACACCGTGTAATAATCTAAATCACTTTATTAATTTAAGTTAGGTAGAGACACTAAACATTGGAACCACGTTGTCTCTGCTGTGCAGCAGACTTTAGAATATTACAAAAAGAGGCTTATGATATACTGTCAACAAAAATAAAAGGCAAAAATTAAGAGGTAGAGAATTTAGGCTCATCGCTGTGACTGAGGGAATGACGCCTACTGGAATGTTCTGTAGTTAAAATTCAAAACAAACAAAAAGAGGAGATAGAATTCATACATTAGAAGCATTGGGAACACTTACTGTAGGAGAGTGGAGAACATTTAAACCATTACATTTGACTGTAAACGGGGATAAACTTTGTCTTTTCAACCACTCAGAGTCAGAACAGCGGCTTAGAATGGATTTTTTTCTTTTAAACAATATAGATTGAAGATAAATTTACAATATGGACAACTTAATGACATGAAAGAATGATAAAAACACAAAATCAGAGTCTCTCGTTTCTGTTAACTGATACATTCTGCAATGTTTCACGTAGTGATTCAACTCAGGATGATTTATGTCACGTTTTAAATTGAAAAAAAGGTCAAAACAGGACGACAGCGAATATTTAAACAGCCACAAACTGGCCGTTAAATGTCCCGTCAAACTATGCTACAAGCCTCTACACCATGTGTGTAACAAAAACAGAATATGAGCTACTTTAATATTTAAACGGTGCACAAAGCTTCAATCAGAGCTGTCATTAGACTGAAAAAGAGCCTCTGTGTGTGTGTGTGTGTGTGTGTGTGGGGGGGGGGGGGGGGGGGGGGGGGGGGGGGGGGGGGGTCGTTAAACCTACAGGGGAAAAAAAAGATGCTGGCAGTGTAGAAAAAAAAATCTGAATTTACATTAGAAAAATTAGAAATTACAGTGCATGTCTACAAAAATAAAACAAGTGAAAAAACGATTACTGTTTGTACAGTAACATACTGTATATTTCCACCATGACACTAAAAAAGGCTGGTGACTACATTATGTAAATAGTTAATTACGGGATACCTTTTCTGTACGATTTCAAAACTAGTGACTGTATATAGATGCTGGTTTCTTTAACATAAAACAAACAGAATAAAACAAATAAATCTTTTGTGTAGTACGCAGCTTTTTTTTGTTGTTCCAGAGGAACAATATGGTAAACCTTTGCATTTGCTCAATGCAAGTGCACCAGTCTAGATTCAGTCTTTCTTCTTCCCCCGTTTTCATCCTCAGTGGTTGTTTCCTCATGCTTGCAGTTTTAAATGCCCTTGTTGTAAACAGCGCCCCCTAGATCCCGTTCTTGGCCTCGTTGTTGTTCATGGCCTCCTTTCTCTGAGCTAGGAACGGGTACATGCACTTATCGGCGCCCAGGAATCGATACATGCACACGATGGCCTCGAAGGGCAGGATGCTGCGGGGACAAGACGGAGGGAATGATTAGTGGATGCTGAGGCGGGGTGTGAGGGGCAGACGGCGGGATTCTGGACGTAGGAAGTGACTCACCTTTTCATAAAGTTGACCATGTAGATGATGCGAGGCGTGCAGATCATCGGCTGGTCTGTGAGGATGGCCGTCATGGCTTGTTTCACACAGAACTCTGGTTTCAGGGGAGGCAGAAAAGGCTCGATCTCCTTCCTGGATGGCAAGAGAATGAATTATCATCAGGCTTTGAATAGATTTAACAAATCTAGTAGTGCTTTATTGGTTAATCCTAAAAAGGGACGAGCAGTAAAGCCACCTGTGGACAAGCCTCAAACAAAGTGAGGACTATTAGAGCGGAGAAGGGGTGGGGGTGTGCACCAGGTGCACCTGTTCTTGAGGTTTTCCCCTGGGAAAGAAAAGTATCCGTCTTTGTTTAAGCGGAGTGTTGACTTATGCAACAGGACTCACTTTATAGTAACTGTGACAACAAACCATCTGCTGCTGCTTTGAAGTTCAGATTGTGTTTTTGAGGCTGTTTCATTAGGTGAAGATTACAAACAGCAAACTAATTCCAGGTGCTTTTTTTTTTAAACAGCAAACTGCTCCACTCGCTGGTTTGTGTTGATGCTAACCTTATCCGACATCCTTTGAACATTCCCGTGTTGACCAGGTAAGGACACACCAGAGTCATGTTGATGCCGTCCTTCTCCGAGGCTTTAATCTCGTGGCTCAGAGACTCATGAAACCCGATGGCACCAAACTTACTGGCACAGTAATCCTAAAGGGAGTAGAGAGAGGACAGATTAGCCCCGTAAAACCCTCGGCCTGCACCTACGGGGACCTGAAAACATTATCAAACATGCCCCGCGGGCTCAGGGGTTTCTCCTCGCTGTTAATGATACAGCCACAAAAACCTGAGGGAGCCCAGCAGCTTTCCTACGGTTTCATTAGCATTCTTCTCCAGTGCATCAGGAGGCTGCTCTGCTAAGAAGGACGGTTTTGATGTGGTTTGCTGCGGAAAGATTCTTTTTAAAAAAAAGCCACTAAACTAAATAAAAAAGGAAGCTTGGGCAAACACAGATGCCTAAAGAGGTCTGACTGTGCTCACGTGACGTGCAAAGCATTTTCAGGAGCTGAATGCACTTTTAATACCAATGAAAGGCAACATTATTGCAGGTGAATTCCTAAACAAAAGCCTGCAGACACAGGCTGTCATATTTGTTAGGATTTCCAGCAAGATGAACAAATGAGACACTGTATTTAAAAAAGAGAGAAAGAAACCTTCAAGGGGGAGGAGAGGGGGCTTTACTCTCCCTGTGGTTATGGAGATAATAACCCCCTACTAAATATTTTATCATGCATTTAGAATGAAAAAATAAACTATAGGAAGGAAAACCATATTAATTGAAAGCAGCTGTGAGCTGAATACTGAGCGAGGACCAAGTTTTTCACAAAGCAGTGATGAAGATGTCTCTGTCCCTTGGGGAGCTGTCAGCTCATTCTGGCCCCGGGGCCAGTGCCCACCAGGGGCCCCACCCCCCCACTGCTGCAGATAGAAGAATCTATACAAGAGTCCAAATGCTCATCTGTGTTCCTTAATTTAACGGGTGGAGGGACAACCAGAGAAAGGGGGCCTAACCTCCTTGGTCTCAGTGTGCTAGCTGGCACGCTGGCGGCTGCAGGGAAAAAGGAGAAAAGTTCTGGATGGTGGGAACGATGGGATGTGTATGCGCTGCTGTGTATGATACGAACCTCCACTCCAGCTGTGCTGAACAAACCCAGGGAGCTGGCAACAGTTACAATGTGACCATGATTCAGCTCCAGCATCTTGGGGAGAAACGCCTTGGTGGTCTGAGGGAAGGACAGAGGAGACAGAGGAGCAAGGGGGGAAAAAAGAGGAAGGTTAGTTCACTTGTGCAGTTTGTCCGTGCCAAAGCTCTTTGATCCTCTCCCCCCTCCCCGCCCCTCAGTTTCTCTCCCTTTTCCATGGTGATGCAGAAAGAGGCGTCTGAATGAGAATTCATAACCGAGGGAGGGAGAACTGAGCGGTGGAGGTTTAAAAACATAACTCCTATCCTTTGAGAATCAGAGATGTTGTGGAGGAGGAGGAGGACAGTTTAACTTTGAAAAACACATGTGATGTGAGGGATGCTGCAAAAAAATCTTTTTTCCTTTCCCACACAGATCTGGTGCCTGCCGTTGAGCCTTGCACTAAAGACCTGGTGACAACACCGATCGCAGGCCTCCGCTCTCTCAACACTTCTTAAAACTTCAATTCAGCCACTCGTCTACCTACGTCGCCTTACGCTCCGCCCAAGCAGCAGAACAATCCGTGGGATGAGCCGGACGAGCTCCCAGATGAAAGGGTTTGTAGCCGCGAGTCCACGTGAGAGCCTGACCGGTTCCACCAGCTGGCCCTACGACATTCAACTGGTTCCAGCTGATCGCCGTATGAATTCCTTCCTCATTCTGCCCGTCTGCTGACTTTGGAGCTGCTCTGAACACAACATGAGCCAATCAGAAGGTGTGATAAATTACATCTACGGTAGAGTCGGACCAATCCCTCTCCCTGTAGGGGGTCTGCAACGAACCAGCAGGCTTTTTGTTGGTAGCTCAGGTGACCGTGGTGAAGAAAAAAGGATGTAGTCAGAAAACTGAAGCTGTTTCTGAGGCGACGAAGTAAACATAGGTGGTTTTAAAACACCGTTTGATGATTAAATAACCTCAAATACGAGATTTGCTAACTTTTGCTGGCGTCTGACCCTTAACATTGCTATTTGCAGTTATTATGTGATGAAATAAGTTTCATTATTTGGTTCAGTTCCTAAGCCTCACCAGAGAAATGATCCAGACTCCATCATAAACACTTACAGGAGGAAAACACAGAGCCAGCAAGAGCCTGGTACCAGGTAGTACCAGCCCAAGAACTACTGCCGAGGGAGGAAAAACCTCATTAAAGCTGCACCCACAGATCAGCTCTCTTGAACCCACTGGCTTACAGTGTAATCTCTGCTAAGGCCCATCTTCTATATATAAATGCTGTTCCCCTTGTTTAGAGAGGCAAATAAAACTGAAAGCAATAAGCAGAAACCTAAAACGAAAGGCTGTTGTATGGAAAAATGATGATCTCATTGTTTAAGTTTACTCTTCAGCCAGGTATAACTGATCTGACTCCCGTCCAAACATCTGCAGTTTTCCAGGACATAAATTTTAAGGTCGGTGCAATATTCAACTCATCAGATGATGGGGCCCGAAGAGAGGGAAGCGAGAGAACAACGAGGGCTGAGAAAGTACTGTACGAGCCAGAATGGCAGAGGAGGGAAAGTGGAGGGGGGGAGAGTTGCGTGCAAATAAAGCATTATCTTAAGATATGCCCCGTACCTGACTTGAGCCAACGTTCCCACTTCCAAGGCGAGTTTTAGACAGGAGGGAATGACTTGATCTGGCACAACGGTTCGCAGTGAGAGCCAGCACTCACATTGAACTGGACAGCTTTACGGAGGAGGTTTAGTACCTGGAACTGATAGAGGAAAGATCGTTCTGTCGAGTCACGCACGGGCCCGAGCGTGACCGACCGTCCCATCTCTCTCCCACCCTGCCGTGATGTCCCGCTTCTCATGGCGGCCCTGCCATGTGGGTATGACCCTCAGTGACCTCTCAGACACAAAATGTGTGAAGGCAACCAGGGTCTTGTGTCTTACATCAGAGCCACCGTAATTGGGTCTCAACGCTCCCTTGTTCCGCTAAATTACCCGCTGACACAGCCGGGCCTCCTTGGCCCGAGTGGGGGTGCCCTGCTCGCTGCACCCCCTAATTGGTGCGTGCCCCCAGGAGCATTTAAGCCACACAAAGCTTTTCGCAGCTGGGGTGTCAGGCTGCATTAGTGCTAACGCCTGACCAACAGGAATATGAACAAAATATTGGCCTTTGCGTAGCACCAGATGGCCATTTAATTGGGCTGACTTCTTCCTGGATGAGAGAATGAAGGAGGGAGAGAGAGAGAGAGAGAGAGAGAGAGAGAGAGAGAGAGAAAGCTCATCTGAGCAAAAGAGCTCGACTGATACCGAAGCAGGATGAGGAACCTGTAGGTTGGTTTTGGGGATGATTGGGGATGAGTGATGAAGGTTGTACCGCTGACATGGTTACCTATAAAGCACAAACCTGTTACTGGTTGAACAACTGGGATCCAGTGAGCCTCTTCAATGAGGAGGGAGTGGTTTTAGGGATCCAAACATCCAGTGTGGCTGATGAAAGTTTCCTCTATTTGATCTAAGCTTTTCTCTAATTTATTGTCAACTTTTTTCCTTCAAGAGCGGTAACTCTTACTAGCTTCTTATTTCAGCTTGAAAGGACCTGAACGTATTAAAGTGTTCACGTTATCAAAAACGTTAGACTGTTTTAGGGTTAAACTTTTTTGGATAGTCACTGAAGTCATTTTGTAAAAGAAAACGGAAGCAAAACACATCTATGTGATTTGGGAGTCTGACTCAGACCAAAGAACTTTGAATTCTCGTGAATTTCTTTGTCATGTTTTGATATTACTTGGCATTTTATGAATTAAAAGATTCATAGATGATGTAATCTCAAACATCTATTACTGCAACCCAAATCCAGCGCTTTTGGAGACGTGAAGATGCAAAAAGGGAGGAGAGATGACTCGTCTCACGGTGGTATACAGGTGCATTAGGCCTGAGGAGGGGCCCTTATAAAACCAGTCAAGTAGGACCCTTCTGCCTGGCTGGCTCCTTTCTCTGCCTACAGAAGGAATGCGGCCTGCAGAACTTGGCTCCTGTCGCCTGGCATCTTGTCAAGCTGATCCACAGACAAGAAACCAATTGTCAGATAAAGTGGGTCAGCAGCAGCTTACCATTACCCTCTCGCCTCGCCTGTGGATGGGATGGCACCGGCTTCCTTCCTCTTTTCCCGCCATGTCAGGCGCTCATGTCGTCCCACAAGAGAAGTGGGAGCGGGAGGGGAATGAGCGTTTATTGTTCACAAACCACCTGTTGGATAACCAGCTCAAGATGCTGAAGATGATTTCCTTTCATGTCGCCCACTAATCCTCCAACACAAACTCTGGTGTCACTTGCAAAATGACTGCACATCCCGTGTGCTGGCGTGACTAAAAAGTGAGCTGCAAACATCCCAAATGGCCAGCTGGACTAATCAAAGCATCGGACAAATTCACCCTGCGTATGAAAAACAATCTAAAGGGAAGAGAGGGGGATGAATCATAAGTGTGTGTGTGTGGCAGAGCCGGATGAAGAGCCGGCCTCGGTGACTCCCTTCCAGCTGCACACACTGCCTCTAAATCAGGTTGGGAGGAGTCAGAGGGGCCCGTGGAAGGAGGAGGAGGAGAAGAAGAAGAAATGAGGGATCTGAGCTTGGCTGCTTTGGCAGACAACCACAATACTATTACCATCCGTTTCCTGCTCCGGTCTCCAACATCGCCTTCTTCCCAAAACAACGGGAACTGACACAAGTCTCTCCTCAACGTGAAGGAGTCTCTCTTTGCTCGGTTTACATTTGGTTATGACAAAACAAGGGAAAGGTTTTGAAAACATGTTTTTTCTAATTAGAATTGTTTTGTGGTAAATTCTTGCAGTAACATGTTTTGCTCACAGTATCACCGTTTCACCCATATCGCCCACATCACTCACTGGTGGTGCTGATGGTGGTCATTGTGTGTGTGGGTGTGTGTGTGTGTGTGTGCGGGGGGGGGGGGGCAAAAATGCTCCATCACAGCTTTTTACAGTAAAAGATTGTATCTCCATTTATGTGCATTTATCATTTTAAATGTTTTTAAAAAATTGCAACTTGCTGAAAACGATTTCCCTATTTAAAATCCTAAACTTAAAATAAAAAAGAGATGTAATCATGTAACAGAGAATTTAGGCTAATTTACTGAACAAACTGTGATCTCTTTGCACTATTTTGACAAACACTATAAGGAATCCTTTATCATGTCATCCACCTGAAGCATCAAACTCTAATAAAAAGTTTAAAATAATCAAGCAAGCGTATTAATCTGTTTCTCTAAGTTTAAATATTTGTTTCAGAATCTGTCCTCTACATTCTCTAAACAGAATATAAATATTAGAAGCATATGTCTCAGCAACCCGCCCGAAGCTCCTCTGGTCTTTAACTGAAGCTTATGATGAGTCATGGAGAACAAACATGTTTAAAATGGAATATTTTAAAATGATAATGAAAAGGTACCACCTGCAGGCAGTGAGTAACTGTGATTGTAGGAGAAAAGTGGACAGATCTCTGTTAGTCTAAGCTCCATTCTTCTTGCTTGTGTCATTAATGAACCACATCCTCTATTCTGGCTGTCGCCATTCATTAAAACCTTCTTTCATCCACCCTCCCGTCTCCACCCCTTCCCTAAAGAATCCACGCTCTCCATAGAATATAAGGAACACAAACACAGCGCTCTGTTGGGATTCCCAAATCTGCCAACCACTGGATCCTGACTCCAAACCCTGGATGTAAAAGGAACACGGGGATAGGCGGAAAAAAGGCGCATGAATAGCCTCCATTAGGGAGGAAATACACAGACAAGAGATTTTCATCACCAAGAATGAGTCTCAATAAAAACAGCTAGCCTTAAAATTACTTTATCTATATGTAAATACCAACAAGTCAGGAATCTGATTTCTTCCAGACTACAGAGGAAAAAGGCCCTAAAGCTCAGGAACTGGAAAGATGAATCAATATGAGGAATCAGAAAGGTTCAATTGAAATTCTTATTACTGTGAAGGAATGTGTCATCTTCCTTTTCCCAAACTCCCTCCCCTAAAAAAATCCCATTCTGCACCGTTTGAAGTAAAACATCTTGGAGATAAGTTGGCACAATAAGGCCTGAGGAAAGGGAGCCAAAGGAAAATCTGATACAGACATCAAACTCACCACCTGCCAACAAAATGTGCTGATCTGATCTGAAGCTGATCCAGCCCTCAGAGAGAGAGAGAGAGAGAGAGAGAGAGAGAGAGAGAGAGAGAGAGAGAGAGAGAGAGAGAGAGAGAGAGAGAGAGAGAGAGAGAGAGAGAGAGAGAGAGAGACAGAGAGAGACAGAGAGAGACAGAGAGAGACAGAGACCTGCTTCTATCACAGGGGATGTGATGCAGGAATCACCACAGAGTGAATTAAGAGAAGATCCATGAACAGATCGAATGACAACAGCCCAGACTTCTATTTATGGTCATACTTTTACTTTCTGACTGACTTCTACATTTTGATTCTTGAGATTGAGACGCACGCAGGTTATGGTGAGGGATAGCATCAAACAACCGATTTCACTGTTACGCAATAAAACGGACACATTTCTACGTAAATCTGTAAGCCCCAGTTTATGACATCAGCTCACCCAGAAGTGCGCGTGACAGTTGACCACCATGGTGCGCTCGATCAGCTCGTCGGGACACTCCAGCAGGTGATGACCCGACACCACGCCTGCGTTGTTGATCAGTATGTCCACCTCTCCCACCTCCCTGCGCACCTTCTCCGCTGTGGAATAGACGCTCTCGCGCTTCCCCACGTCACACACGTAAGTGTAGACCTGAGGCTGGAAGGTGGGGACCTCCTCGACACCTCCAACAGGTCCTGCGGATAGACAGAGGAGCGATCAGTCGTCAGGTCCGGACACGTGTCGAAAATAATAAGTTATGGATAAATATCTTGTTTGGAAATAATTTATTTTCAGTTAAATCTGTTTAGATCTGGTGCATTTCATATTTGAAATCGTATTCTAATTGAAGCTGACCAATCCAAGGACAAAAACATAACAAAAATACTGTTTTAAGGTAATTTTACGCACCGTGCGTAAAAGCCGGTGAGAGTCCACATCCTTAAACTTACCGTCTTTGGCGATGGGAGTGTCCAGTTCGTGGTATATCTGCCGCACCATCTCCGCCGTCTCCTCGTTGCTTTGGCTGTTAATGTCCCACAGGACAAGTATCGCTCGTCTCCGGGCGAACTCCTTGGCGAACAGCCGGCCGAGGCCGCTCCCAGCGCCGGTGATCACGCACACCTGTCCCGCCACGCTCTTCTCCTTGGGGCGCACGACCCATTTGGCCCCGGCGGTCAAAAAAGCCCAGAGCACCTTCAAAAGCACCACGAAAAACTCCGCGATAATGATCATCATCTTGACAGGAACTTTCTGTAAATTTAAACAGAGACTGTAAGACGCGCGGGGGGAGCGGGAGGAGAGGAGGAGGGGGAGGAGGGATGTTTCCTTCTCCCAACCTGTTCGCTGCGGACACGCCGACAAAACTTGGGTAAGAGCGCAGGCGGGGAGCGCTGATAGGCAGGAAAGTGGTGGAAAAGCACAAGCAGAGAGCCAAATGATGAGGGGAAAGTGAATTCAGTTAAAGGTCCGGCTGAGCTCCAGTGTCTCCCACTGCCTCTGCTGCTGCTCCACCACTCATGTCATCCCGAGCTGCATCTCACTCGCTATTTATTTAGTCCACCCATCCAACGCTCGACCCAATCGGAGTGCGCTGACAGAATGAAGTGCCAGCTCCATTCACTCTCAATGGGTGATGTAAGATACATATTTTAACACTAATCTGTTGCAGTAGTTTCTTTTCCCTCCCCCTGGAATGAATCAACGCCCCAGTCATTTAAAAGCTGCTGTTTTCTTTTTGTCTCCATGATCTGATTATTAATATCAGCAAAAACTTTAATTCAGGTCAAATTTATTATTTCATTATTCATTAATTTTCCTTTAGCATTTCCTTTTGGTTTTGATTTCCAGTCATGACATCAATACGCGTTTTCAGTTAATAAAACACTCACATATTTGAGTGCGCACCAAACATAGATGGACAAACGTGCTCAGGTACACGTGGAACGTTTGTTTCCAGGTTGTAGTCTACTGTCTTTCGTGTTTACAACAATTTTGATGTTATGCAACCTCAGCCTTCAACAAGTGACCGAAAAATTATTTAAGCCACCATTCACCAAGTTAAAACTGTTCACAAATCAAATGTGAAAATCTCCCAACAGAACCTGTTTCATGACAAGAATTTCAGAAAAATAAATCAATGACAGAAATGTAAGATGAAATGTTCTCAAACATTTTGCCTGGTAAAATAAAGGTTGAAAAAAAAAGATATCCAAAATGCTTGCTTGGGACCCATACTAACATATAGGGAAAATGTATCTGGGGTCAATATTTGAAAGTGCCTCACAAATGCCGCGCAGTGAGATGCTTCACACCATATTGTGTCCTATGTGTTTTGCTCCCTCAGTCATCCCCGGCTCTTCAATTGAGGCGTCTGCGCCCTCTGCTGGCTCAACCAGCGCATAACTACTTTTATGAAAGTGGAAAAAAGAAAAATACATTGTTTTCATTTTCTATCAGTGGATAACGAATATGGCATACTTTAATAATGTAGAAAGTAATTTTATAAGATAATATAATACAAATAAAAATACACACATTTACCAGTCTCTTCACATAAAACAAACTCACAATGTTATGCCTTTTATGAGTTGCCTTAAATTTTATGTTACTGGTCTGAAACAAAATGTAAAGCAATTTTTTTGTGTAATTTAAAACTAGAACAACAATGTGCATTGACTTCAGGTGTCTTGATTTCTTTTTACCTGTCAGGCAGCTACGTAGACGCCCCTGAAGGTCCTAATTCTTTAACCCGCACATGCGCGATAGAAAATTTCTCTTTCTCGGTGATCGCAATGGCGGACGCAGAGTGAGTGTTTTACTCCGAATTAAAATCTAAGTACATCCAGTAATAAGAGAGTCACATATGATCTTTTTCTTACGTTTATGAGTTTATCAAGTCTTATACAATCAAATAGTTACAGTATTATTGAAAATCTTAATTTGATTACCTGTTTTTTTGGTTACTATTGAACGTACAGCCGTGTCCAACATGGCTGGTTGCGCTTTAAAAGTAGCTTGTTCTTAGGTATTAAAATGGCATTGGGCGTCTGAATTAACTAAAACACTTGGTTGACATAATACCTTAATAGTTATTTTTGCAATTTGACACATCACTTGTATCAAGTTTATTAGGAGCCGGTCGAAGCCAAGAAGCTAGCCGCCACTTAGCAGCGAGTACCAATAGATTTGACTCATAGTTCTTAACTTAAACCATGCAACCAATGTTATTTTCTGCTCTAAACGTCTTTTAACTTTTTTGACAGAAAAAAGGTTCCGAAGGTCCCTGAGAGCCTTTTAAAAAGGCGAAAGGTCTATGCCGCCACGAAGGCCCTCCGCATCAAGAAGATGCTGGCAGAGAAGAAGGTGAATGTGCCTCTAGTAGAATTTTCCTGTTGTGTGATTAGAGTCGTTGCTTGTTTTTGGAAGATCTCTGAACACGTGTTTATTGTTTCCAGGTTCGTAAGGTGACCAGGAAACTGATTTTTAAGAGGGCAGAGAAGTACCACAAGGAATACAGGCAGATGTACAGGAGTGAGATCCGCCTCGCCCGTATGGCACGCAAAGTGGGAAACTATTATGTGCCACCTGAGCCTAAACTTGCTTTTGTCATCAGGATCAGAGGGTGAGCAGTGCCCCCTTAAAATTGCATATAGCTTTTGAATTATTTATATGGATTGCACAGCTATTAGTAAATAGAGCTCAGTATTTGTCTTATGTCAATCCCCTGTCAAAACTCAAATCATCCTGACTTATCGACTAAATGTCCCAAAGTACTAGACATCCTTTTTATCTTGTAAAAATATTTTTTTATAGTTGAGTTGCTTTTGTAAAACATATCTTCTTGAGTCATTCATATGGCTTTCAGCATTTTAAGTGTTGATAATCATAGTAAAATGTCCAATATGATTCAAATGTGTTCTGCTAGTCTGATGTTTCAGGTTAATTTTTTTGTAAAGAGCTTGACATTGGCATCATTTTTGTGAATATTTAGACTTTTGTGTTTAAGGAATGCAATCCATGTAAATATGCTCAATTTAAGTTTTGAGTGGTTGATGATGTGTGCTCTTTCCCCGACTTATCGACAATGCTGATTCAATTTAACAAAAGCCAATTTTTTTCTGAAACCACTATTAGTACTGCTACTGTTATCCTATATTGTAATCTGTCGAGAACTAAAAATGTCCTCCTTTTTATTTACCAGTATCAACGGTGTGCCTCCAAAAGTCCGCAAAGTCCTACAACTGCTCCGTCTGCGCCAGATCTTCAATGGTGTTTTTGTCAAGCTGAACAAGGCTTCAATCAACATGCTCAGGATTGCAGAGCCTTACATCGCTTGGGGGTAAAGTTGTTATCGTTATGTGATTTTTCTGTTAGGTTTGTCTGGAATGTGGTTAATGATGCTGAACTTTTTTCCCCATCATATCGACCATGGTGAATGTTTGCTGATATTAAGCCAGTTTTGTCTGAAACCACATTCTATGGCACAAATTTTCTTTCCATCTACTACTAATTTACAGGTTTAGTTATTCCTAAACATAGTTTGTACACAGGTGCATCAACAGCTTGTCACAAACAAAATGACTTAAGATTTTGAAATATTTTTGTGCTTCACAAATTACCCAAAAGGTAGAGGCCTCTGTGTTCAATGCCTAATTGTTTTTTAATTGTTAGAATGTTGGAATCATTGAGCATGATTGCACAAATATTTAACTGGTGTTTTTCTTGGTTGCTAGAAGTGTAAATGTACCACAACATACCGCATATGTTGCAGACATGTGCATCTATTGCCTTTGGATGTCTGGTCATGTAATGTGACGTAAACTAGCTCAGAATTGATCTTTTTCTATACATGATCAATTTACTTTTGTGTTTAACTAGTAGACTTTACCATTATCTTTTAATTCACTTTAACTGATGAATTGAAGTTACTTTAAGTATACTTTTTCGGAATCAGATGTTACCTCCCGATCCAGACTCATTATCAAGAGTTTCCTCCACACATGCCCTTCTACGACGAAATAAACGCTGCCACACTTGGGACTCGTCCTCCCCCTGAACATGGACCGCAGCATGTTTTTCTGAACTCGGTCCTGGGTAAGGTGGAGAGGCCGGCTGCTGAGCGACTCTGACCCGCAGCAACTCCTTAGCTCGTTACCCCATCCCCCTCCCGCTCAACTACAGTAAGAGATTTTCTGCTGTGTGCAGGCACAACACACAATCCCTGCCCAAAAATAAATTTGGGAACGGTGTTAAAATTTTTAAAAAGCACTTTCTGAGGGAGGAGTTTTGTGATTAAGTGTTGCTCCAAAACACACCAACACTGATTTCTTCAAATTGTCTAACTAAGAAGTTGAACAGAGCTGCTCGCACTGAGGGCAGAGGATAGAGCAGCGAGCAGATAGAGTGAAGGAGAGGAGGTATGGAAAGCCGATTTAATCAAATTTAAATAAATACTGTTATTAGGAAATAATTAACACTCCATGAAATAAATAAATATCCCCTTAAATAAATTTTTAAAATGCTGTTACTGATAAATAATTAGTAAATACTCCATTAATTTAAATTAAAATCCTAAAGGAAACCCTGTATATGTACATATATTCTCATTATTTTTTATCACATCTATATTTATGCGGTAGCACAAGAGTTAGACCTCTTGACTCCACACAGAAACGGCAACGTGTGCGGCATGACATCACTTTGTTGGAGAGACACTATTGGTTAAATGCTGGCAAAGTAGAACAGAGAAGCAGCTTGAAGCAGAAGGCTTGTGTGTGTCTGCGGTCTGGGAGGTATTATAACGTTGATATTAACATTGTAAAAGTATCGGATCGGGACTCTGTATTGGCAGATACTCCAAATCAAATGACTCAGACTCGAGGGCAAAAAAACCTGATCAGGAAATCCCTAGCCAATATAATTATAATATAGGTACAGCTGTCTGTTTGATCCCAGCTCCTGCTCAGTCACTTTGTTGTTGTATCCATGGACACGATGCTTATCCCCATAGATGACTCCTGAGCGCCACTAAAATGGCAGCCCACTGCTCCCCAGAAATGATTTAAATGTATTAGTTTCCCCAAGGGCACAAAAAAGTATCAATCATTATTAACATGCTATGAGCTGTATAAAACATGAATACTGTAGCACAGAATTTACATGTTTAATTTGGCAAAGTAGTTGACAGTGAGATTTAAAAAAAATGTCAGTATAAAACAAATTTGATAGAGCATAATTTGAAGATGTCATGGAAAGCTAGTAAATAAAAACCTAATGATTTGCATTTGATAATGCCTACAGCACAAGTTTCAAGGTATAAGTATTTGATACTGAGAGATGGGTCAAGATGAGGTCAGATTTGTAGTTTGAATAGGAAAAGTGACATTCTTCTTTCAATTTTTTTTTTCCAAATCTAGAGTTTAAAACATGTTTTTAATAGTAATTTCACAAATTTCTTTCATTTCAGTACATTTCTAGAGCCTGGTTTTACAACATTGTTTTTCAATTGAAATGAAACAGTTCTGTATACAAAGCTGTAATGTTGATGAAAATGCCTTTGAGACTTGTCTTCTAATCTGTTGTAATTTATTCAGATACCCCAACCTGAAGTCTGTGCGTGAGCTGATCTACAAACGAGGCTTTGGCAAGATTAAGAAACAGCGTATCGCCCTCACAGACAATGCCCTGGTGGAGAAAAATCTTGGTGGGTTTCTTTTAACCTGTCTATAACCTTGCTTTTGCTTCATTTAGCATGCAACCGATTGACATTATCATACGTTTTATTCCTTCAGAAGAAACAAAGTTTTTCTGAACGATCTTTTCTTTGGCGCTGCCAAGTGCTTTTTTACCATGACAAATTACAGCCTTAGTGTGATGCTCAGGTCTGGTGGTTAATGATGCACATTTTTTTCCCCGTCTTATCGACTTTGGTGAAAAACACTGAACTTTGCCAGTTGTGTCTGAAACCACTTGAACAGATTTGACACATTTCAGATCTTATTAAACTACAATGTGAACTAGTGAACTAATTTGTTAAATTAAATTTTTTGCAGGCAAGTATGGCATAATTTGTGTCGAGGACCTCATCCATGAGATCTTTACAGTTGGTAAGAACTTCAAACCTGCCAACAACTACCTGTGGCCTTTCAAGCTGTCATCTCCCCGTGGTGGTATGAATAAGAAGACAACACACTTTGTGGAGGGAGGCGACGCTGGTAACAGGGAGGATCAGATCAACAGAATGATCCGAAGAATGAACTAAATCTAAGGTACACTGAAGGATTTTGTCATGCTTATTAAAATAAATGCACCTCCTGTGATGTGGTTAATGATGTATATCTTTTTTCCCCATCTTATCAGCTATGGTGAAAACCAGCTGTTAATAAGCCAATCATATCTGAAACCACATCTTTAGGTTTAAAAAAAGATCTTTTAATGCACAATGTATGGTTTTTTGCAGATTCAAAGTGCTGCTTTTACCATGCACCTGTAAATAACATTGTTTTTTATATTAATGTTTTTTTTTTCTTTTCATTTTTCAGGTTTTCAAAGGACTCAAAATGTACAATAAAAACATGGAAAACAATATTTGTCTTATCAATGTGACTACATTATGAATTAATAGCAATTTTTGAAATTATATGGTATTATCCTTCTTTCTTAAGCTTTTAACATCCACAAAATAAGAACAAAGAAATGTTTGGGGGGTTCTTTGTATTTTAAAATATATTTACATTTTCATTCAAACTGAGTTTTTTGGGGGTTTATAAAAATATATATTTTTTGTTTCTTCCCCCCTTTGACTAAAATGCAAAAAGTATAGGGACTAAAATTTGCATTACCAAGTGATTGTCCTGTTTGGGATTTATTTCATTTTATACTTTTTATTCAAAAATACAGATAATTTTTTTTTCAGCTATGTGCAAAAAACCCTGCAGGTTTAGAGTTTTTTTTTTTTTTTTTTGATCATTAGAAATGTCAGACTTTAAATGGAGTCTTAAAAATCTAGTATTTTTCAGGTATACAATGTTAAGGAACATGTATTAACATTTCTAGCCATTCTGGTTTCTAAATGAATACATTTCTACAAATTAGAAGCGTTTAAATGAATTATTGGACTCTCAAAATCTAGATGTTAAACGTCTCATGACCTATTTTGACCATTCAGTCATTTGATAGATCCAAGGTTATAAATTCTTAATGTTTCAGTTAAATATTGGAACGTGGTGCGGGTTCACAGGTTAATGGAGGCGTGGCATTGGAGGGAGCTGTCCGCCTGGTCTGATTCAAGATATCGCGCTCGTGCGTTTGGCAGAAGGCGACGTTCAAGTCTGTTTCCATGGTGACGCAGTTAGCATTTACTACAGCGAGCTGCTGCATAGCTTTACTGCTCAGGGATAGCTGGTTTAACCTTTCTCCAGGGTATTGTATTTATTTACTGTAGGATAATGTTCTCGGTAGGTGTTAAAGAAGCAGCTCAAACATGATGACCTACCAGGTAAACTCGTCGGTTCCTACCGCCAAGGCTTTAATATCTAGGGGCAGCTTAAGCAGCGGCCCGGCTGATGCTCATGGATTCACCACCTCATACCGGAGCTTCGGAATGGGAGCTGGAGGAGGACGAGCCGCTTTCAGGCACAGTCAGGCGACAAATTTCCCTTTAATGCAGCCCATGAGCAGTGAGTTACATAAATACATAGCTCCATAAATAGACACTCCTTCACGCAGCTAGCTTAACTATGTTGTCTTATAGAGTCCAGGAACGACAATGCCTTCCTGAGCAGCTTCATATTAAAAGGGTAAGATGTATGGGTATTTGTATAAAGAGCCGGAGACATACATTGTATAGCTAAGTATTTTACAAAATTAAAATGTAGACCAACGCATTCATTTGCATTGCATTAGTCTAGCAAATGCAGGGTTCATACGGGTGCTCAAAATCCTTGTAAAATACTTGAATCTTAACGTGGTATTTTCAAGGTTTTGAAAGTGCTTGAATTTTTTAATAAACGGCTTGAAAGTACTTGGAACTAAAGACGCATCACAAAAATCTACCGGTGATCGGAATCGGCCATCAGCTGACGTGAAACCCAAACATCGTTTTTTGGTGGTGGTGGGGTCCATGAACTCACCATCCCTAGCGTTCATTCGTGCCCACAGATCATGTGAACGTTTTTACTTCCGGAATCATAGTTTTCAAGTCACCGGTAATCAGATAAAATAAAATAGAAATTCTGTTAAAAGTTCTTTGAGATTAATCCGATTCATAAAACTATCAGCAGGTCACAACTAAACAAAAATCAGTGGTGCATTTTAGCACAAAACATTTACTCCTAATTAGTTAAGGAAGTGAAATCATCGTTTGGAGATGATTGAATTGTGATGCACAATGATGATGATTGAATTGTCTTGATGGAAATGATGACGTCACGATCACAAGCCCTATATGTTTAAGTGTAAGGTGCTGGAACATCTTGAAAACTCACATTGAAAGTGCTTGAAAAGTTCTTGGATTTGATTTTAATGATGGTGTAAAAACCCTGCAAAGTGAAGAACCTTTCATCCAGTTTTTAATGTCTCATGGCCCAGTTTAATCCTACTGAAAACATTTAATCTTAAACTATCAAATTAATTTAAATACTTTTAGTATCATTTTATGTAAGAAAGTAGTTTGAAAACTACTCAAAATATTTAATTAATTAAGGAAACAATATGGGCCTAATGTAGAACCAACTTTAGAGTTATAGCAATTAAATAATGATTATTAATGCATCATTGGCACTGACTGAATAAAAAACAAAGTTTGTCATCTGTAATGCTAGGAGGCCTCTGTTGGACTAGTACGGCTGTTGTAGGTTGAAATCATGTGATTAGATTGATCTTCTTTCTTTATTTTTTTAAAATTGTCCAATCAGGGTTAGTGCATTTGGAGTAGAGAGATACGATATTTGCAACCTTTATAGCCAGGTGTGAAAATGTGTTGTAAATGATGAATACTTAGACGTCACATGAATTGTCTGTGATTGTTTCTTCAAGCTGTAGGAACAAAATATGAGTTCCCTCAAAAACCATCCAAGTGCATCAAAGAACAGATGCTGTTCTGAAGGCAAATCATCACAAATACTGATCAGATTTACATTTTAGTTCTATTAGTCTGTTTATCAATTAATTTAGCATTATTTATTCTAAAAAATTAAAGTATTGGAATCTAGATTTTTTTTTTTTACAGTATTTTTTTTTTACATGTTTTTCTCTGGAAACTTAATCACACTTGAGTCAATCTAAATGTGTTATTCATTCATGCAGGACTCCTTGTAGGACACCTAACCTGATGAAAGATGATAAACTGGAGTTAGAGAACATTCTCCAGGAGGAAAACACATTTAGGAAGCACTTCCTGTTTGATAAAACAAGTAAGTATTACAATAAGGATATTTCTATTTCTTACAATCACCTTGTAGGGATGAGGTTTGTGCTGAAGTTTAAATAACCTGCCACTAGGGGGAGTTACACACAAAACGTTAGTAGCAAGCTCAACCATTTAGTTCTTTTGAGATCTGTTTCAGATCAGATAGTGAAACACTTAGCTGTTATTGTGATCAGACACAACCAGATCCATGCTTCCTCCACTGCCAAGAGACTCCTGCATGCACAGATCTGCTAACCTGCATCCCTTCAGCTTCTCCGGGGAGCTTCCCCTCAGCCATGCAGGGCCACCTTTCACCCTGAGGTAACCATCCAGTCTGTCTTTCTATTGCATATTCTGAAACATAGTTGCATAGATCAAAAATCATTCAGAATGTGTTTACTTTTGTGTTTCAGTTACCCTAAAAAATACAAGGTGAACACCAGCCCACCCCGCTTCTTACCCTCCGCTCTAGTCCTTACCGGCAGGAACACGTTCCCAGTACAGAACTTGGAGCTCACCAGGTATTTTTGAGCTTTCTAAACTGAATTCAGCTTCACTGATCTGTTTCCTTTCAGCCCAATGCCACCTCTTCCATCCCTGTGTTCTGCAGGCCTAAGGTGAATTGTCCACAATGCCACCCAATGGCTGTTAAAGACAATCAGAAAAGTGAGTTCGGTTAAAGACTTGTTGTGTTTCTGTTCTAAGACATTTGTCAGGACATTAACACGTTTGTTCAAAACGCAGGCCCGTCCTATCCAGACCCAATGGTGGGAGCCTCTCGCAGCTTCATCCACCAGATATCCAAGATCTCCGCTCTGCAGGATGAGACGGTGAGACAAGAGAATCTCAAGAGAATGAAAAAGTCCAGAACATCTTCCTGACAATCACCTCCCTCCGAGTCTCCGCGCTCCAGGATCAAAACGGTTGAATCTGTGCCAACGACTGAACAAAATAATGTTTTTAGAGATCCGTATTCGTTCCCATTCCTTGCTCTGACTGCGTGTTTGTCCTCAGTGATATTACTGGGCTGCCTAACGTGGATGATCTTTACATTTTGGGATTCCTGACTCTCCTTCAGCGATGAAGTATTGATTCTAGCTTTTGCTTTGACAACAAAGACTGATGATTCAGTGAAAACCCTCTAGTCTGACACACGTATGTCACTGGTATTTCTCTCAACATCTGCATGAAGACAAGTTTAACTTATTTTTCTAATAGCTTGTAATGACAGTTAAGTACCACTGTATACTCAGAGTCATCCTATTTTAGGTGAAATATTTATGTATATAGTTTAGATAAACTCTTATTGTGCCTTGGTAAATGTCTTCCTGAAACAAAATAAATATATTTTTTCATTTTACGGACTTGTACTTTTTCCAGCTCAACACAGGCTGATTATAAAAGGAGTTTTGTGATATTTGAGTGGATACTGACCACCCAAATAGTCAGAATGCCTTAAACTCTAATGAAACATTATCCACATTCCATATCTACAGAGCTGACAGAAAGATGTGCCCACGGACCCCAGAATGTGCTACTTTCCCACGTGTTGCATTGTTTTCCTGCTCTATGACGTTTAGCTCAAGTCTCTGAATCGTCTTGTTCTTTTTGTTTAGTAAAGACAACATTTATACCAGCTGTTCTTTATTTTCTGCTTGTTTAAACAGAACCGAGAGCCCAAATTTTAACTTGAAGCTCTATTTTTGCTCTAAATAAAGGAGTTAAAAGCATTCAGTGATAAATATTTCAGTTTGATTTGGTCTAAAACAACAATAACCCCCTCAAAGATCAGCTGCACCCTTCAGCTCTGAGGCCACATGTGGCTCTTTGACCTAAAACAACATGGAAATAAATTATAAATGTTTTCATAAACGCAATATAAACAACTAGTTTGAGCTGTTTTCCTGTCCAGGTTTATGTAACTGTAATCTCTTTATAATAAAAGGAGCCTGTTAGTCTTCATTATTCCAACTTCAAGTCAGATCTTTATTATTCTAATCTTTAGGAGTTATTGAAGTTAAAAAATATTTGGCATGAGAGTCCTGGTTGAGTTATAAAACAAAGAAAACTAAAAAGTTGACAAATTTTTATTTGCGTTTGTTTTTATCTGCATTCAAAACAAGTTTCAGGTCAAAAAGTGAGTTCAGAACTAAACTGGAGGAGATTTGAACCTTAATGCTTCTTCTCACATGGAACCAGAACACTGAAGCATAAACGTGAACATTATATTAGAGACGTTTTGTGTGAGATCATTATTGATTTGAAATCCAAAACAAAAAACAATTATAAACCTGTTGAATAAAGTGCACAAATATGACAGATTAATATGAGACAAACTAATAGAATGATTTGTTATGGGATGAAAGATTCTCAGACTGGGGGTATAAACAAGAAAATGTTTTCTTAACAAAAAACAATAAATGTCAACAATTTCCTTGATTTAAATATAATGTTAAAGCATTTAATAATGTATTCTCGTTATATTAAGATTTGAGTGTGTTGTCCAGCTCTGGTTTTGTGTGTTAAAGAGCAGAAATGGTTCTAATGATAAACGTTGCAGCATTCTTCATCCTGTGGAGTGGACGATGGTTTCAGTGTCAGTGACACATAATAAGTCTTTGACAAAGACAGAAAAACTGATTTGTTTTTACTTATTAAGTGAAATCCACACGGTTTTAGTCAAACGCTGTCACACAGATGTGTGCCTGTGAAAACCCTAAACCTGAAAGAAGCTTTTAATAACCTTGAGTTTATTTTAAGCCATAATTATCTCAGAGCAACTTCATGATTTCACCTCCACAAATCTGCCTCAAGAAATCAGAGATTGGGTTGTTTTGATTATTTACTGCATTTTAAATTAAACAGATTAGAAGATAAAAGTAGAAAAAAGATCAATAATATTTCCTTTCTGAAACCAGTCAATCCTGGGAGTGTCCTGAAGTTCCTTATTAAACCACTGTGTGATGTGTTCTGTTTGAGCCCCTCCCTCCCTGCCTCCCTTCCTGCCTTTGGGTGAGTGAGGTGTGTGTTTCTTTCAGGGACACATACGGTGACCTAGAAACGCAGAGCCACCTCCTTGTTCAGGGGAAGTGAAGGGACTGTGTTCAGGCTCAAACGGAGCCAGAGCTTCCCTCTTCTTGCCGGGTTTTTACCGTCTCTTTCAAGTGTGCTGAGACAAAATGACCTGAAACAAACAGTCCACAATGAGGCCTTTAATAAGAGCTGTTCTGGGGTCTGCACACCACTGGTTTATCGTTTCACTGGAGCTCCAAGGAAGTCTTTAACTGCTCAACAAAAAGGACGGTTTCCATCCAAATGAACCAATCTTTATGGGTTATTGAGCTGGTATGAAATAATTATGGGACTTAACTTTGGAACCAAATCTTTTTGAGTTTTTTCTTCTAGGATTTGCAACTTCCAGTGTCAGTCAGTGCTTTAAAGAAAAGCCACTGTTTCACTTGATATTTTGCCAGTTGCCTCCATCAGTGAGGATGAAGGAATGTGACCTGTCTGCCAAATTAGAACTCTGCCAAAACATCAAATCAAACACGTCTAAATATGTTTGGGTCGACATGAGAGGGAAAGAGCCAGACTGAGTTCCCAGATCAGAGATTTGCTGCCTTAAAAAACATCAGTGATGTCCTGAGTTGTTGTACGATAAACTGCAGCTGAATATCCAGTTAGATGAGGACGGTTGCTGCAGAGAATTTCAGAAAATAGACATGTTCATTAGCTTTGTTGCAGGGAAGAAGAAATCTGTTTAGCAGCACTTTTAAAGCATCCAATTAACCCAATGGACCTCTTTTATTGTGGCTGTTAAAACCTGACATGTAAAATCAGCAGCAGCTTCCTGGAAACACCTCATGTGACTCAAGAGTTTGATAAATAAACAATATGCTTTTCAGTGTACTGCTCAAAAACACAAGGAATGAATCAACTGTTAGGGATGAGTGCAAATCTAAATCTTGTTTTATGTAGTTTGTGTCATTTTTATGCAGATAAAAAAAAAACCCTGAATGCATGAAATTAGTTCTAAAAGTAACCTTTGGCTAAAACAAAGAACGCTGCCCCTCTGGGCAAACGTCCTGCCACAGATCCAGGTGCTGTTTGGCTGCAGACACACAACTAACGCAAATTATTTTTCTTTGAGCAGCTGCTTCACATTCTGAAAATGAAAGTACTTTACAACTGCAAACAAAAAAGGAACCTGTCCCCCCTTTGGTCTGGAGGACCATGAAATCAGACAGATCTGTTTCAATGATTTCTAGGAACAACAATCAAAGTGAATTGCTCCATTAAGCATTGAGATTTGCACAAATATCGGTATTCTCGCTGCAACATTTTGCAGAAGTTAGCAAATAAACATCACGCCTTTGGGATATTAAAATAAGCATGTGCAATGTAAAAAAGAGAAGAAGGTATATTTGACTAAAAAGGGGAGTAAAACTTGTAGAGAACAAACACCTCTCTCAAGCGTCCGGCACAGAGGTGGACCAGTCATGGTTTGGGCTTGTAAAGAAGAAGTTTATTAAAATGAAATTCTAAACTCACATGTTATAAAGTTTGGAAAAAAATGGTTTAAAATAAATGACATAAAACACACAGATGTGTCAAGTCCTTTTACTTTTAGAGATCCAGTTCGTGAAACTCCTGTGTAGGTTCTAAAGGTGCTAAAAGCACCATGGACAAAAAACAAATGTTAGAGCAAATAAGCAGTATGTGTCACCAGGGTGTGTGTGTGTGTGTGTGTGTGTGTGTGTGTGTGTGTGTGTGTGTGTGTGTGTGTGTGTGTGTGTGTGTGTTATAAACAGGAGATACATTTTTGATTTTGAAAAACTCAAACCATGTTAAATGTGTCACAAAGTAGAACAGACATTTTGATTTAGTGGAAAAATGTAAATGACAGGACAGCATCATTTAAAGTTCACCTAATAAAATGCATTTCATAAAAATAAAGTGAGATACGTGCCTGAGCTTTAGGGATTAGGGCTCTACCTCACAGCTTGTTGACCCCTCCCCCTTTGATAGATGCGCCCCGCCTCCTGCAGTCATCATCTTCATCATTACCTGAAGTTCCAGGCAGGGGTCAGTCCGGCTCCACGCCCACTCATCTCCCACCCTCGCCTCACCCACAGCATTGATTTTACATACATATAGAGCTGTACGCCAAGGGAGGTGACTGATGATTGGACAATTATCAGTGACGATGTCAGGAGAAAACTTTCATCAATATCACTGTCTCTGTTGTCACCGCGGTGGCGCCGGTCCAAGGCCGGCAGAGCTGCTGCCAGACTGTCGTCAGTCCTCTGGAGTCCTGAAGAGGTTTGTTATCGTCCACAAACATCGACGTCCTGTAATGAACGAAGCATCGTTATGAGGATGTCCTATCAGAACAGACTCTGCTGTCAGCGACATGTCAGATAGTCATAATGTGAATCAAAATCTTGTGTAATATGTGTAAAAACGTGATTTTTAGACTGAAAGTCCGTCTTATCTGTTCCCTGGATCGACATCCTGTTCACTCTGCTTTGGGGTTTCAACACAAGACAAACTCCTAACTCATCAATGTTTGACTTTGTGTGAAACAGCTGGGTGCGTTATTTAGACACAATAAGACACCAGAAAACAGCAAGAATAGACACAAATACTCAACATCTCTCAAATCCTAGATTAGTCTTCCTAACTTGATGTTCTTAAAACCTGAGATGATGTCATTCTGATCTTTCAGGGCTGACATCGTCTACACAGGTCTAGATGAAAGGCTGAATTCTTAAACTAACAGCTGTTTTGAAACTATAGCAACCAGGGACAGGTGTTGCCATGGGGACAGATAGTGTTTGCATTCCCCACATGGGTGTGATGGAGCTAAGGGTCACCCTGTCATCTCGCTGACAGGGAGCTGAGGCACGTCCGCCTCCAGAACCAGATCATACATATTTATCAGACTCACTCAGGACGGTCCATATGGATCCCTGATCGCTTCAAGAGCAGAATCATAAGGAGACTTTAAGTGAGGATGTTGATGCATACACCTTGACACACTTTTATTACCATTTGTTTATGTTTTCATTTCTAATATGACTTTTGGTTCGTGTTGCTGCCTACAGATTTGGAGAAACTCACAGAAAATAGATCAGCTGAATCAGGACTGGTGTCCTATGGATTCTGGTAGCAGCAGATGAAATGAGAAAACCCTCTCTGGACTTCACAGCAGAAACATCACTCAAAGTTTAAACGGGTCACAGGTAACTGGATTTCATGTGTCTAAACTGTTATTTTAATATGAATTTTTACACAATCACAGTTTTATGACACAAAACATTTAACAGTGATATACTCAGCTTACACAGGTTACACATTTTTAAATTTTGAGCTGTTTAAATCTTAAAGCTCTTCTTAATCCCACAACCTTTTTACTAGATATCCAAATTACACATGGAAACGTAGGTATTTTTTTTCTTCCTTCTCCCAGTCTTTCCTTCAGTACAGTTAAAATCCTTCCTGGGTGCCGACCGAGAGGACCTCAGGTTCACTCTGAGTTTTATTATATATGAGAGCCTACATTATCCTCCAAACCGGAAGTGAAGGTTCTTTTGAACTCATTCCATCTCCTACATAAACCACTAGACACACATTTCAGTGCACTGCTGTCAGACCCTTCTGCTGTTACAGAACTTTTACAGGCACAGCCTAGCTTTGCACAGCAAGTTTTTTTGAGCCTCAGTTTTTATAAGTCTGTGCTCCTGTCCTATACACACACTCTAAAAAGTAAAACCATCATTTACTTACATTTTTTGGTGTAACATTTTACACTCAAGAATTTTGAGTAGATTGGAGACAATTATATTAAGTAAAAGCCAACTTTATCAATATAATTGTCTCCAATCTACTAGCTGTGTTAGGTTTGCCCTCTGTGCTGAGTTTTGACTGTTCTGCTCCCTGTGTTCCTGTTTTGTCTTCATGCCCCTGGGTTCCCTTGTGTTCATGTTTGGTTAAAGTCTTGTTCTGTGTTTGGATTAGTCCTGAGTCACGCCTCCTGTGTGTTTCTGTGTGTGACTGGCCCTCGTTCAGTCTCACAGGTGTTCCTGACTGACCCTTACCTGTCTGTGTATTTAAGTCCCTGTCCAGTGTTACTCCTTGCTGTTGCGTTTGCTTTAGTTTACCCCTTAGCTCCTGTGTTCCTGTCCCTTTAATCTAGTTTTTCAGTTTGTACCTTTGTTTTGTAATAAATCCCTTTTTGAAATTTACCTCTGCCTCCATATCCTCCACCACACCCCCACCCTGACAAGATGAAGCTTAGATAATATAATCGACCCCTCAGGAGTTTGTGATAACTAGTAATGAGTCTCTGACATCCCTGTGACACACTTTTGTCCCACTCTTCATTACAAAATTGTTTCAATTCAGCCACATTGGAGGATTTTCCAATACAAGCATCCCGTTTAAGGTCAAAGGTCAGACGTCCTTCAGGATTTTCTGGCAGACAGCAGGATTCATGGTTTCATCAGTAAAGTCATACAGATCCTGAAGCAGCACACTACATACTGCTATGTCTGACTGATGGTATCATGTTTTTCTGAAATCCAGAGTTAGTTATACTCCAGATGGAACGGGACACACACCACGTCCAGAGAGTCACACTTTTGTCTCGTTGCTCCAAAGAATAATTAGTCAAAACTCTTGAGAATCACCAAGAGGTTTTTGGGTAAAGTTAGACGGATTTTTATGCATCTTTGGGTCAGGAGAGGTTTTGGCCTAGGACTCTCATGGGGCTGTTTTTGTCTCGTCTCTTTGGCCCTGTCCCAATGTCCACACTGCAGCTTGCGGTCCTCCACCAAGTGCACTTGGTAGAAGTGTGTGTAAGGGTTCGAGTGCATAGTAAATAAGTGCACAATTAATTGCAGCATTGGGACAGTGAGGATTGCATCATCGACCTGCGCCCCGGTGACGTGTCTCCACGACTTCAAAATGGCGCCGCCGGTTGCTGTTTGTGTTGTTTTGCTGCTAAAAATGATTTTGAAAAAGCAACAAGTAATGAGGAAAACAAAGCGGAGGAACCGGAGGAGACATTTGTTCTGAAGGGGCACTTGAGCCATTCTGCTACCTTCTCGCAAGATTTGAATGCAGCAATGGATTATGGGTAATACCCTTGGCCAAAGTCTGCACCGATGCAGACTTCGGCAGCGTGCGTAGTAAAGATGGAAAAGGGGGCAGGGACAAGCTGAATCATGACCTCTGGCCTTAACCCAGTGAGGCCTGCAGTGCTTTTTTTAGATGTTGTTCTGTGTTCTTTCATTTCTTCAGAACAGGGCATGATGTGCTGTTTTTGGAGATCTTTTATCCCACTTCATGTTGTCAGTCATGTTCTGTTGAAGTGATTAATTCTACAGGTCTGGCAGTGATCAGGTCTGGGTGAAACTGAACCCAGCTTTCCAAATAATGTAGTTCATCGTGGTTAATTTGTGATTTAAAAAGGAGGTAAATGTTTTTTCACACAGGTCCAGGTTGTTATGACTACCTTTTTTTTCCTTTAATAAATGAAATCATCATTGGAAAACTGCCTTTTATTTTTACTCCGGTTTTCTTTGTCTGTTACTGAAATGTATTTGCTGATCTGAAACATTTAAGTGCGACAAAAAAAGCAAAAAGAGAAGAAACCTGTTCTGTTCACAGCACTGTAAACACTCCAAATGAGCCACTGGCAGCAGCTTTAACGTTTCCATTGATCTTGCTTTGTTAAATACTTTTTACGCAGTTTGTACATCAAAACACATTCTGTCTTAGATTATTACAAAATGACTCTTACATTCTTGCTGTGATTTTTAGAAGGAAGCTGAAGTATGTTGAAATCTGGATTTCATGCAGCAGCTGGATTGACATCCCTCAAAATGTATCCAGAAATATTTTAGTTTTTTACTCCCCACTCACATGTGATGTTAAGCAGGGTGTGTTTTAATGGTTAGACTGATCGTCTCTGACAAATGCACAGTGAGGGGCAGGAGGTCTGGTGTTACGGAGCCTGTCACATGTAAAACACACACTTTGATGTGCACTGAACGTGCTGCTGCTGTGGCAAATGTATCAGAGGATGTCTAAAGGACTAAAGAGGACTAAATGGTAAATGAAGTATAATGCACCAATTATGAGGGATTCCTTCTTAAAGTGACAGTATATCAGATCAAAGAGAAGCTCGGGAAACTTGTGTTTCTGGTCTAAAAAGTCTAAGTCATGTGGTTTCACGTCAGTCAGTCTGGATTCAGATCAATGATCTTCGGATTCAAACATTTGCCATGTGCTTCTGCTGATGATTATGATGAAGATTTAAGTCATTACTGTTGCTTGACCAACCACTCAATTGGAGAATCAAAGGACCTAAAGCCCTTTTGATCTCAGAGGCTCAGTTTTCAAGTTAAGCTTCAAATTTCAGTCTGTTCTGTTGGGAAGAACTTTTTATTTTTTCAAGGCATCTTCAGGAAACTAAAAGTTACTAACCTGAAAGAGAACCTTAGACTTCATCATGGGCTTGGGAGACGTACCTGATGCTAACATTCGTCCCTTTCTTGGTGGGACTCAGAGATCTGAGGAGGTGGCTGAGCCACAGTGGCATCAGGATCAGTGGTTCTGAAGGAAACAGATAAGAAAAGCTAGTGCATAAGAATACAACAGGTGAGGAGGAGGAGGGAGGAGAGAAAGGGCAGAGGCAGGAGGGAAATAAAACCCAGCAGCTCACACCCCTCCCTTAAAGTCCCACTGCCTCTTTCTGGAGGGAAGTGCTCATCTGGCAGCTCAGGGAGACACTACGTCTGAGAGGAAGACACAACACGCGATGTGACAGTCAGACCTGTTCTGGGATGATCTGATTTCTAGATTGCTTTAGCAGAGCCGTGTGTGAAAGGAGGATAAAGGCTGGACACAGGAGACGGACACAGGAATTCCAGGTCAGAAGGGCTCCTGTGGTGGAGCTCAGTGCTTTCTGGGCTGATATCGCTCTCAAGCATGAGCGAAGAGGATCAGGACTAAACACATTTAAAGGAGAAGACTTAGTTCTGTCCTGCGTTTGTTAATAGTTTGACCTCCGACCTGACCTCTCCTCGTGATGCGACCCCATGTCGGTGTTGCTTGCTGGCTGCTGGTGTTTTCTACTCTTGGACAGAACCGCCCGGTAGTTGGAGGTTGTTCGGGGAGGTGCTGCCGGGGCAGAGATCTGAGCTGTTCAACGACCGACTGGAGGATGGATCGCGTGTACGGGAAGTGCTACTGCGACGGGGACTGTGTCAAAACCAAGGACTGCTGCTTCGACTACTTCACAGAGTGTCCAGGTGAGGGAGGAGGGTGAATGAATTTGTCCACACCTTAACTTTATGGTTGCTTTTTGTTCAAGGACAGATTATCTCCTGAATCTATCAGATGAGAGCAAACAACCCAACCGGCTCTGTGCCTAACTCTCCATCTCACTGGACCGGCTCACATAATGGAATTAGCACAAAAATGTGAAGAATGTGATTCTGTCAATCAGTTGAGGCAATTACAGCTTCAGTCAGAGAATCTGAGCGAACTTAATATGAGCTGGTAGCCTCCGAATCTGCACGTCTGATACATCAAAGCTCCATCATTAGGCACAGAGAGCAACTGTAAGGACTAAATAATCAGAGGACTTGAATGGTTGCTCAGCTGGCAAACTCTCAACTCGTCTCAAGTAGAGCAGAAAACACTAGTTGCACAATCAATGCTTCATTGATCTCGAGTTATTTCCTGGATATTTAGCTCAATTGGATCATTTCATGTTAATAATATGATTACACAGTCTGCAGGAAAAGATCAAAGTCTGACTGTAGCCTGTGCACAGATTTGGTTGAGAAGATGTTAAAAGTCTGACTGAACTTAGAGTTTGAGACTTCACAGGATGATGTTTCTGCTTTGCTTTATGGGTGCCAACCTTTAGCTCAAGACTGCGCTGTGAGCGACTGGAGCTTCTGGAGCGGCTGTGCCAAACCCTGCCAGCCTTCGGTGAGAGTCCGAGTCCGACACATAGAGAAGAGGCCTGGTAACGGTGGACAGCCCTGTCCCCGGCTGGAGGAGAGCGCAGGGTGCAGGGAGTACAGAGACCGCCAAGGCAGCCACTGTGGGCGCAACTCAGGTGTGCAAACACATTTTTTTATATTTTAGACTGTATGTGTGTTGCAAACCATTTCGTGGTTTCTCTCATAAGGTCCTGCGTTCATTACCAGCATGGAGTTTGGCAGAGAGAGGCCCAAACATGACAGCTACGGAATCCCCCTGGATCCTGGGTAGGTTTCACATCAGGCTCACATAAAAACCTTCCAATGCACATGACCTCAGGTCTATTAGAAATCAGGAGAAGGTGAGTTCCGTGGAGGTAAACTAACTTTGCTCCATCCACATGAGCCACCTTTGTTTGCCCACCTGGCTGTCTGTGTAAAGACCATTAAGTATGACAATGTTGAGAGACGGCCCACAATCCTTTGAAATCAAATACTCAGGACTGTCACATGAAAAGTACACACACACAAAAGGTTGGTCTAATTGTAGGGAGGGTATTGTGTTTTGGAGTGAAGGAATTACTAGGACTGGGTGATGTGCTCATCTTGTGTTAGCTCAGTTTTTAATCTCATTGGTCCTAATATTGAGGGATTTTCTGTCTAACTTATATTTGACAGGTTTTGTGTTGAATTCAAACTGGAGTCGCGGACGCCACACTGTACGGTGGAGAACCGGCCTCACACACGCTGGATGCGCTACATTACCGAAGGCTTTAAAGTGTGTGTGGCCTGTGAACCTCCTGCCTTGCGTAACAATAGTAGCAGCTGCCAAGGAGACGGCCAGGAATCAGACAAGTATGAAGTTATGAAACTCTTTACATGTGATTTACCTTTTCAGCAATAATAAAGCTAAAGATATGTTTACACCCACTCTTCATGGGTAAGAATGTCATTAATTTTGGGTTTAAATGATTGATTTGAAAGGTTCATTTCCTACTGTGGAATGATCGTACAAAACACATTTTAAAGGTACACTATGTAACTTTTTCATATTTTGAAACCATTTCCTTGAGCCAATATGTGTTAATATGACCGTTTACAGGGTTAATGAAAAGTCACTCAGCTCCATCTGCTGCTGGTGTCCAGAATACCAGGTTTGCAACTTCTGAGTCTCCGGTCCGGTGCCCTGAAGTCTCACAAAGTCACATATCTCACGAGGGTTAGGCTAACCCAATGTGGCTAGCTGTTATGCTAGCACAGGAGTGTTTTTAGCTCATGATTCCTGATTTTTTCGATCTCTCCCTGCTTGAACACAGCTGATTTCTTTGAATGAGTGATGAACCGCTCCAGTAGAAAGCAATGAAAGCTGAGGAGACATTTCAACAGTTAGATTTAGATGTTTCTGAGCAAAGACAATACTAATGTCTCTATGACGGTGGTTTAAAACAGACACTAGGGGTGCTAAAAACAAGCCAAAACTACATAGTATGCCTTTAACGACACAAACTAGGTGCACAAATATGGATTTATTGTAGCTTTTCTGTTTAGCGCTGGCTCAAATACACACACTTCAACCTAAACCTTTCCACAAGTGGTGTTTTAGAATGTCTTAACAAGACCAAGGGTTAGTTATTACCTCCTTATTAGTGGTCATGACTGATTGCAGCTGGTAGTTTTTTGTTTACTGGCATAAAAGTGTTTGTTAGCATTTATTGTATGGACCATCTAATGCCCTAAAATGAAAGAAACAACTAAAGGAACCAACAAGGCTCAAGCTGGAACACACACACACACACACTAAAACCTGCTTCAAAAGAGAGGCCTTAAAGCTCAACTGAAATGTCCCGATGTCCACATGGACAAGCCAAATGTCTTCTGGGAAAAGGGTTTTATGGTCAAAGATTGAGCTATTTGACCAAAGTGAGGTTTATTTAGAGGAGTCAGTGTTAGGCTTTCAACTACACTGCTCCTGCATCAAGCATGGTGGTGGTAGCATCATGATATGGGACTGGTGCATTGCACAAACTGGATGGAAAAACATAAAAGGGCTATCACCAAATTCTTCACAATCACCTAAAATCAACAGCTATGTGGTTGAATTGGCTTGAAACAGGTCAGAACTGGTTTCTGATTGGACAAAGGGAGCTAACACAAAGCTTATGGAAAAGCCCTGCTAAAAAAACTTGTATAAACTATGATTTTAAATAAATTCTACCCAGTTCTGCTAAGTAGTCAAACATTCAGCCAGCTTTGTAAAAATTATCAAATTAATCAATAAAATCCCAAAATTAATTAGATTATTTTGCAAGATGAGTGTAAGTGAACTTCTGACTACCTCTAACCACACAAAGCTCAGGAAATCCAACTTTTTCTATCTGGTAAATCAGTCTTTTAAATGCTCAGAGATGAACAACTTTTGCATAGACTGATGTGAAACTAATGCAGTGAAACTGTGTTGCAGAGAAGCCGTCCTCCACTGGCAGGCGGTGGGGAACCCTCAGTGCAGAGGGACGTGGAAACGAGTCCAGAGGACTCTGAAGTGCACCTGTCCAGCACAACACAACTTCGTCTTCATCTGACCCTCAGCAGAAACACCTGAACTAAAGGGTTTGGTTTGGATGACATCAAACCTCAAGAGATTAAAAAACTAGAGACTCAACGGTGGAAGACTGAAATGTTAATATACTGCAGAATGATCTAGAAAAATACACAAACTACTGCTAACTTGATGCTCCTATTAAACACACCACAGAAAGTATTTTACCTGGGTGATTAGACATTCACACAGCTGGGGGGGGGGGGGGGGTAAATATATTTTTTATTGTTTTATTTTAATGCAAAAATATTTAACATAAAAGTAATAAAAACTCTTTACACCTGGAACACTTCTGACAACAGCTGCTTAAATACATAGCCTCCAGTTATATTTGTGCCTGGCGCCCTCTTGTGGTGTAATGGATAAATGAACAAAGGAAGCTCATTCTGATGTGCAACCAAGCTGAATACAACACATTTGAACAAAACCTCTGAAAACAAGAATTAGAACCTTTCAAGAGTTCATTTCTTTTAGAAGAGTGCTGCTACATTAGAAGTGTTGGAGGATGGGCTCCTCAGCCAACTTTATGCGACTTCAATAAAGTTCTCCAGCGGTCTTTAAGCATGGTGCCGGTACGTCCCTCAAAGTCATAATCCTTTAAGATGAGAGCCCACTTTCCTTCTCCGTGGCATTTCACTCCCTCTTTGAGGTACGAGTCCAGCTGGTGGGTCCATTTCTAAACAGCACAAAACACGTTCAGCTCAGATGAATTAGATTTTATTAGAAGCAGTGTAACCTTGTAGTGTGACTCACCTTCGGCGCTTTTCTTTTTTTAAATATGATGGTGGTCTCCAGAGAACTTGGAGATGCCATTTGGAGTAGCTCTGATGGGAGGAGGATTCTTTAGGTTTTATCATGGATCATAACTTTGTGCCAGTGACCATTTGAATCTAGACGTCAAGCTGAGGAAAATGAAGACATACCACGTTTGCAAAGCCGTCTGATGGAAACACAGGGCGTACCGACTGGATCGGGGTTCCACACGTCAGCCGAGGTAGGAAGGAGTTTCCGTTTATTTCTGTGAAAGTTTGACATGAATTACTTTTAATCAAAAAATAAAATCTTCAGAACAGTTTAAAACTTTATTTTGTAATATAAAAAACCCTTTAACAAATACCCACCCTCAAGTGTGTTTTCTGATTAGAACAAATTACATGTTTACAAGATTTTTTTTTTTCAAAATTGAGCTAAAATGAACTGGAATTTGTAATTAAAACGTAGAATATGAGAACACCTTTTCTTCTTCTGAACTAATTCTTCAGACGTTTGTGAGAAAGCTTCCTCCTGCGACGCCTCCTCTTCCAAACTCTCAGGGTCTTGGGAGGACTGGACCACCTTTGCAGCTGCCTGATAAAGAGATAATCATTTATGTGGAGATCAAATCAAGGCTTGTTTAAAAGCATTATGGACTTGAATGTCACTTCAATATTCAGCTTTGAATCTTTTCCTCATAACCTTTCTTTAAAATAATAATAATAATAATGCATAGGTTTTATATAGCGCTTTTAACCACTACTCAAAGACGCTTTACAAAAACAAAAAGAAGGAAACTGTAAAATAAATGAACAGGGTTTAAATGCTTGGTTAAACAAGTAAGTTTTCAGACGTTTTTTGAATTTCAGAAGTGAGTCAGCAGTACGAATATGTTGGGGGAGAGAGTTCCATAAGGTGGGAGCAGCCACAGAAAAAGCTCTGTCCCCAGTGGTGCGATGTTTTGACGTTATTGTGTGAGAGAGGAGGTTGGAGGTCGAAGACCTGAGACAGCGAGAAGGGCGATGGTGACGCAGAAGGTCAGACAGATAACAAGGGGCGAGGTTATTGAGGGCCTTGTAGGTGATGAGTAAGATCTTGAAGTGAATGCGCTGCTGAATGGGAAGCCAATGAAGGTTTTTTAGGACCGGGGTTATGTGATCTCTCTTGTTGGTATGAGTGAGTAAAACAACAGAATGACTACAACAAATCATAATAAAAACTTTGTACACATTCATTTGATTCTGATATTGTTCCTACTAGACTAAAAATCCTCTTGGAAAATACTCCAGGGACTGATGAGACAAAAGTGGAACTTTCTGGAGAGTGTGGAGCTGCTTTGCTGCTTCAGGATGGATGACTTGCTGTAAGTGGTGTAACCATAACTTCTGCCGTCTACCAGAAAATCCCTCTGACCTCAAACAAGTCGTTCATATTGGAAAACCCTCTAATGTGGTTGAATTACAACAATTTTGTAAAGAAGAGTAGAACAAAAATCCTCCACAGCGACGTGAGAGACTCATTACTAGTCGTCATCTTAAACACATGAGGGGTTGATTACATTATCTAAGCTTCATCTGTCCTAAAAACACCAGTCTTTTGTTTTGAGAAACAGCATCTCAAATCTAAATACATTTTCTCTAAAAAATTCATACCTGTTGGGCATGTTTCTAAATACTTACCATTTTACATGTTAACGGAGGCTTGCAGTCTGATTCATGACTTTTGCATGATTTAATCTTGAGGTAAAACTTGCAGAAAAGATTTGCAACTGTCTCTAGTTTTTCAGCTCTGAATATCCTTTGCTGCTGCTTTTGAACAGTGCATGATCTGAGGAAGCCTGAGGTATATTTTACAACCAGTCTGGCCCATAAAAAAGAAGCTGCTTCATTTATGGACATGATAAATGCACACACACTAGTGCCAGAAACTATATTTAAATGTTTTCTTTAATAATGAGTAGAACTAACTTTGTGGGGTCACTGTGAGCAGAACTAATGAATCCTGTCATTACGTTTTGACCTCCTGGAGGTCAGTAGAGTCTTTGAAAATCCTTCATCAGAGTTTTCTGAGTCAGCTGGAGCCTCAGGAACTCACTGTAGTAGTTTGACCTTCTGGCTAATGTGATGACAAACTGTTCATTAGCTACGAGTGATCAGGAGCGCCCTAGCAAAAGATTCTCTAAATAAACGAGTAAAAAAAGACTACAGACAGCTGTTATCTACAAAAAACATATTTGCAAATTAAAAACTGAAAAACAAAAAGCTAAAACTGCATTGCACACAGTTTTGGACTGAATGACACACCTCACAGGTTGAAATTAATTAAAAAAATGTAAATTCCTGCTATCAGCAGAAAACATGGGCACCACTTCTCAGAAATCTGATCTTCAGCCCGGTGAACAAGAACCAATTTAAATCAGATCTATATCTGTAAAATATTCCTAAGAAAACAACACAAGCGTTGAATAAAACGATGCTATACTGCTCAGAGCGATAATAACCAGTATCTACAAGAAATCCAAATTAAACAAATCACACACTCTCATTCATGTGTTACCTCAAACAATTCAGGACTCCAGTGAATGGTGGAAATAAATCCTTTACAGTATTTCTCGCACTGGTTTGACAGTAAACACACTCTGTTCTATGCATTTCTGTACCTTTAGAATATAATCTGATGGATTCTTCTTCAAATATGCATCCAGATAGGACTGGACCATTTCCATCAGGCGATTAAAGCTGAAGTTGGTGAAGAATGAGTTGTTAGTGTCCATCTTTGCTACAATAGTCGACAGCTTAACTTGCAGGGTCTGTAACAAAAAAGATGGGCTGCAACATGTATGAGAAAAACAAATGCAACATTGAAAAGTAAATTAAAAGGTGAACAAAGAAACCTGTGGGAAGTCACAGTGTTTTTCAAACCACTCGATAGCAGAGGAGGCCGAAGAGGCTTCGTCTTTTTCCAGACACACAGCCACAGCCTGCAGAGTGACGTTTAAAACATTCAGGTCAAACTCAGAGACACGTCTTTGTTTACCAAACGAATGCGAGTAGGAAGCAAAAATTCTAAGTACCATAGAGTTACCTGGGTAAGCAAAAGCACTGTGATGGATTTGAACAAACTTTCATCACCAACAGTGTGTTTTAGGTCTGACCACACTTTGGCAGCAGACATCAGAGGCAACACGGACTCATCCTGATCAAACTCGACCTCTGGAGAAAAGCAGCTTGTTAATGTTTGGTTCAACAACACATTCATGAGGACAAAAACACTCACATCTACTTTTGGTGTAAAGTGACGATCCATGAACTGACTGACCTTCATCACCAGAATGCAGCCAAACAATAACAATGCACAGGAATGTAAATAAATGCAAATAACAGTATAAAAACATCCGAATCTGCCTCTGTGTGCGGGGGCTTACCCAAGTGTCTTCCGTGCATGACTCTGGCGAGAAAGGCGCATATCAATGTTTTCTCTTGAATGGCTGCTTCTTTAAGAGACTCAATCTGAGCAATAGCTGAGGAAGAGCACAAATACATTTATACTATAGCATAGTTAGCTACGAGGTTTGCACAAATGCTTGTAGTCATGGTATAGTACATTATTTATTATAGGTTAGATGTAGAATTGGATAACATAAAATCAAAAATGAATTTTCCACCAGAAATGCTTATCTTTGTCTTTTTCTTTGTAAACCTGAATAAAATCAGATTGTCCCAAATTTTAGCACTTTGGTTGAAAATTCTAAAACCAAGAGTAATTCCACAAGAATGTTTTTTCTTCAAATAGAGCCTATTTATTATTTCCAGCATCCACTATATTGATTTAGATTTTTTTTTCACTTGACTAGTTCAGTGTAGGATTATTTTACAGCTTTATTTTATTGTTTAAGGTTGATTTAATTGTATACTGATGCTGTAGATGTACAGCAGAAACTTTTTAATAGATAATTTTTTTTAAAAAGACACTGATGGGAAAAGATGGGGTTGGATTTGAGGGAAATCCACGATGGCGCTACGGACAGCAGCCACTGTACTTTGCTCCCTTGTACTTTTCTTGTTTTTGTGTGATTATGGCAGAGTGTAATGCATCTTCAAATTGTTTTTCACAGGAGGAACTCTTAGCCACAAGAGATTCCATTGGACACATTTTTCCACCTCCATCTATGAATTTATCCCAAAAGTTTTGTTAGAGGAGCAGCAGCTCTCTTTGGGATACGTCAGGTAAACGCACAGGAGCACTCTTCAAGCTGAGACAGCAGGAATTCCACACTACACTCCTATCACCTGGCAAATGTGCGCTCCCTTGCCAATAAAACAGATGAGATGCCTCTTCTCACCAGAAAAACTCCAGACCTACAGATGTGCCACTTTCTGCCTCACTGAATCCTGGGTTGGTGACCACATTGGAGCCGTGGACCTAACAGGACATGGAATCTGCTTGATGAAGCAGTGTGAAGATGTCACAGCAGTGTTAACCAAACCCTGCAGCCCTCACCTGGAACCTATGGGCCCATTTGGCCACTGCATGGTTCCTCTCCCTACAGGCAGAGGCTTAAATATGCAAAGTCTGTAGGCAAGTCTGTGAGATGATGAACGTCCAAAGCAAACAAGGATCTACAGGACTGCTTTGACTGCACTGATTGGTCTGTTTTTGAAGCTGCTGCATCAAACCTGGATGATCTCACTGACACTGTGATCTGTAATAACAACATGTTGAATGTTAATGTATTTGGCATATGCTAAAGTAACTTGAGAATTGAGAATGTAAGAAAGCAGTACTTTTGATGCTAACAATAAACCACTTAGAGGGACGGCTCTGTAGGAAGTGACAGTGTAGGATAAGAGTACAAGCATAGAGGGAAGTGCATAAAGAGAGTGCTGTAGAGTGGGAGAATGTAAGGGATAGGTGGGATCTAGTCTAGAAGATGCTCTCTGAAAAGCTAGTTTGTCAGAGGTTTCTTGAAGATAGACAGTAATTCTTCTAGTAATGCTTGGTAGGTCATTCCATCATCGTGGAACGACACACTTAGTCTGGATGGTCTTGCGAGTGGTGTAGGCACTGCTAGCTGACAATCCTCTTATGATTGGAGTGACCGAGTTGTAATGAAAGCCTTTGCAAGAGGATTCAAGTAGATGGGAGCCATCAGGAATTTATAGGCTAGCATCAGTGACTTGAGAAACAGACATGCTATTCTGAGAAGCTGAAAAGTAATTTCTCAGCCAACAACACCCTTTCAGTGTGGCAGTGAGGAAATTCCTCAGTTTTACCACAGATTCCTAGTTAGCAACAATTTTTACTTGTCAGGCTCCATCACATGAGCCGCCATGTTTGTAGTCAGTCGTGGCCCCGCCCACTGAATTCATGATGTGCAACACGCAGACACAAACCATGAAATATTTAAATACTGAAATAATGAAATCATTATATATGATTTTTAAAATAATTTATTAAATATTTTTTTTGTGGCACATTTAATTATTTATTTTTAAATAATTAATGAAACATATCATTAGTTAGAGACACATTAAAAATATTTATTTATTTATTCCTCTCCATAGGCCATCAGCATGTTGCACAATTACGTTCAGAACCCAAAATTCAGGAAAAATATTATCCTAATGTAAATATTACCTGGCTTAAAATTCTGCTCATGTCTGTTTGTAGATAAGTACAAAAGTACAAATGAGACCTTAATCAAATTCCTTGTGTGCTGCATACTCAAAAATAAACCTGATTCTGAATGTTGTTAACACAACTTTGCTTTTGTAACTAACTATAGTTGTTGCTACTCGGACCGGTTTGACTGGTGCACAGCAAAGTTTTCGTGACTGCCCATTACATTTTAACCATGAAATTACTTTATGAACATAGTTTTATTTCTATATAAAAGATTTAAGAATTTAATCCGTGTTCAGTCACAACCCAGATCAGTTTACAGAGCACACTATAAAATATCTTCGTGAATAACTCACCCTCAAAAGCTGAAAGCGTGTCGTTGAATTCATCAAGTTTTCCTTCTTTAAATCGTTGACATAAACTTACAAACATGAAATCCAACATCCATTCCGTTGCAACGGCGGTAATGCGAGCAAAACTAACATTCTGATCTCTATCCTCAGCTTCAGAAGCAGATTCACTGTTAACTTCGAGAGGCACCTCGCTGCTTGGCTCCATTGTTGTTGTTGTTTTTTCGACTTCCGTGAAGACCGCGCGCATTTGTTTTTCAAAGTGTTGACTTGACTTGAAAACTACAGCGACACCTGGCGGTTGGGGTGAGTAAGTACACTGCATTTTGCAGCTTTTTTCTTGAGATTGCTTTTAATAAATTTGTAGTTAAAATTAAGCCTAAGAATTTCACAAGTATTTATTACTACTGAAGTAATGTAACAGTGAGGTTTATTCTTAAAAAGGATTAATCAGAAAAAAGAAATCAAGTCACAACCTGGGTACATTCTGTGTTTTGTCTGGAAGAACAAGATCTTAATTTTTCATAAAAGTAACAAATGTTGCCACATAACACCATTTAGAATAAACTTAGTGTATATTCACCCAGCAAATAGGACTGTAAGATTTATTATAAGTTGTTTTAACATTATGTATGTCTGAGTCTTATTTGTGAATAAAAACTTTCCAGCAACACAGTTTATACATTTACATTAGGGTGTAAACTTTGCCAGGACAGTTAGCAAAATTGATCAAAACATTTTTTCATGACATGGGAGCACATTTGCCGACAGGAAATTCAGTTTTACTCAATACCTTGTTTTAGTTTTGAGTTACTTCTTGGCACAATTTTTGGATATTACAAAAAAAGATCAACATTTGCACAGTTTAATACATTAGTATAATCCATCATTACGTGTCTCATTTGAGAGTTTTTTGATTATTTTATTTTTCTCAGACATAACATGCTAGAAGTTCTCCTTTTATGGTGCATATTTAGGATTCTTGCTAATTAGAAATGGTGGAACATGTCAAGAACGTATTGTAATACAGTTCCTTCTATTTATTTAACTATCATGAATTTTGCTAGGTCATCTGCACTTTTAAATATAAGAAAAACATTGCTCTACCAACTCTCATCAGTCTCAGGTTTATCTGGATCAATAAGAAATAATTCATGTATTTAGCATTTAACTCATGACAAAGATGCCTGACATAACCTACAAACAACTTAGAGTAAATGTAAAGAATGTCAGACACAAACACGTGAGTTATATACACATTTATTTTTTATTCTGCATAATGCTAATAGATGTAATGGGGAACAATGCTCTACAGAAATGTTGACATACGTGTACCATAACAACTTGTTCGTGGTCACATAATTGCTCCGACTACAACATGCATATACAAAGATGCTGCTTTGTACATAAACAGTCTGTAACTCAGATAATGTCTGATGACAATGTCATCTCAAAGCTGACCCCAAAAAAAAGTCAAAAAATGTAAGAGGCAGAATATACAGACACATAAGAACAAACAATGTTGCTTTATGCGTTTTTGGGAGAAAGGTTTGGTAAGCACAGATGAGCGACACAGACAAAAGGCATTCTCTCAGAGAAAATAAAGACACAACATTTCCACTCTGTACAGCATCACGGATGAACAGTGAGAACAGAGCACGGTCCTTTTGCTGTCAGAATGAAGTTCAACAAAAATGTCGTCCTACTGGGATATGGCTGATCAATCCAACTCCCTCGTTTCTCTACCCTATCTGTCAAAAATGAAGGTTTGTTCAAGGCTGCTACGGACATGTGATTACCAAGAACAAGGGATTTAAAAAACTAAAAAGTACAGGTACAGATTTAAGGAGCTTTCCCAAGAAGGTTATCATTGAACCTCTTTTTTATAAAATAGAAAAAGAAGAAAAATGACAAACAGTAATATGGAAGCACTTTGCATTCACCCGAAAAAAATAAAAAAGCTCTGATTTTCTGAATTAACGAGATAACTTTTACAAAAATAAATAAAAATGGCTGTTTTTCTGAATTAACGATAACTTTTAAAAAATAAAATAAGCTCTGTTTTTCTGAATTAACGAGGTAATAATAGCCTAAAATGACCTAGACCCTTTGAGGCTGAGAGTTTATCAGCTGCACTACGCAAGGGTCTAGAATTGTTAGTAATCTTCTGGTTGTTTCATGTCACTAAGTTGCCAGACTGAATGCCTTTCAAATGCATGAATTTATAACTGTGGAGCATTCCATATCTGTGTCTGAACTAGGGATGTCCCAATTAGGGTTTTTTTTGCCCTCGAGTCCGAGTCATTTGATTTTGAGAATCTGCTGATACTGAGTCCTGATCTGATACTCTTACAATGTTTTTGTCATCAACTTAGACATACACGTGCTTTCTGCTTCAAATGATGTCATGCTGCACGCGTTGCTGTTTCTGTGTGGAGTCAAGAGGTCTAACTCTGTGCCACAGACAATTGTCTCCATAGATGTGTTAAAAAATAATGACAATATACTGTATATGCATATACAGTATTTCCTCTAGGACTTTTTAAAACTGTGGTGGGCTGTCTGAGGAGGAGGGGTGACATATCTGTGTGTGTAACATACATCCATCTGCATAAAAACATATATTCTCGGTGCACAAACTCTCCATGAATTAGTTTGTGGTTGAAGTAACTTTTTGAGAAAAATCAGTTTTTTTCTACAGCTGTTCAGGTGCAGAGATGTCGTCATTATTTTGAGACTCTGATCCACTCCTGTAGGTGCGATCCGTTCAGGGGGAGGGCGAGTTCTGACCAGGTGCCAAGTCAGCAGCGAACCCAGAAGCTCCTCTGTAAGCTCGTGCGTCTCCCAGACCCCTCCTCCTGGATCGGAAACTGAATTAATTTCAAACTCTGAGTATAGTTTGTATAAGTGCACAAATATAGACTATATAACGCTCTAAAAAAACCTTCCTTCTGAAGGTGTGGTGGCTTTTTGCCGTGGCGGTGCACATGTAGAAGAAACACTGTAATATAGTAGCGCGAGTCTGGATCGGGGAGTTGACATTCGACTCCAAAATCACGAGATCGGGCCCAATTTCCGATCACATGATCGGAAATTGGGACATCCCTAGGCTAAACAGGCGCAAGTCCCTCAGGTTCCTGCGCTAAATCGACAAACTAATAATAATAATAATCCCATTTTCATAGACAAGATTGTTTCCCAGTTTCTCAATCCATAAAGTGAAAATGAATTAAAGTCAACAAACGGGACATGTTTCAGTTCCTCTTAGCCTACAGAACATGCAGAGAGATCATTTTATTAATTCTTTAATAGGCTATTATTATCTCCTTAACTCAGATAAACAGAGCTTTTTTTATTTTTTAACTAAACGTTACCTCTTAATTCAGAAAAACAGAGAATTTTTATTTATTTCGGGTGGAATGCAATATGCTTCCGTACAACTACCGCTGACCCCACTTTTTTTTCTTTTGGAGAAAAAATTTATATTTCCTGGGATAGATCAGCCAGTTCACAAACTGTTTGAGGTCTTCTGAATCTCTAAAAACAGAACCAGATTATGCTACTCTGGGCATACAGTATGTACACATTAAAAAATGAGGATAGAGACCAGAAATGTGACAGTGTTACTGTTCCTGATCTAGTCATTTAGCCATGGAGATTAGAAAAGTCATTCCTTTAATTAGACAGCTCCGCTAAAGGGCACTAGGGACCTCGTCCTGACTATGGTCACTCTCTCTAATTAATTGTCCTCTATTTTGTTTGCTCTCCTTCATACATCACTGAAGACTGATGGGGATGGACACTGGATGTAGAACACACACTTTTACCCGGAAGGAAGGATAAACATCACGGCTCCTCATCCCAGGAACCAAGACATCAACGTGGATTTGACAACAGCTTCCAAAAAGTACAGAAATAGCACGTTGACATTAGTTGCTAAAGAAAGGAACAAATAAACAATCCAATGAGAACATCAGAGATTTATAGAAAACCTGAGAACTCAATAACATTACTGGTATCATTTACATAAAGACCTGATTTCTCCTATAAAATTAGAATTTTCTGTACAGTGCTATATGAACAAAGCAAAATGACTTGCTGCCTCCTCATGAACAGCAGTGTTCTGAAAAGGCGGGTATCATTTCAACCACCGTATGGCAGGAAATCGTGGTCGTGACCCATTTAGGTTTAGAAAAAATAGAATCATTCTCAGTGTTAATTCACAAAAAACACAAAATACTTTCCTCGTGGCCACTGAAGTTCAATCATAGCTTCCACAGACATTTATTTAAATTTTCACATAACTCTTACATCTATATAAAAGGCCCTGGTGGTCAATTTGGATTGTTTTACCCCACAAATATTCAAATTTGAGGTCCATTGATACCTGGCGTTAAGGTGCTTTGACAGCATTTTATCAGCCATATAACATAAATTTGCATTATTTGTGAGATTCTGGTAGTTGTAACACTGTTTGACTTCATATTAAAGATATAACATGTTAATAAAATACAAGTAATTTCTGCCTGTACACTTACAAATTCCCATTGAAATAAAATAAAGTGCCACAATTCTTGGCCTGCATAGATTGCAGTATGCGGTATTGCACATTCCACACCTTCCTGTGAAAAAAACAATTAACAAACATACATAAAGACATGGTGATATTATAATAATATTAATAATTAAAAAAAGACCAACGTCAAAATAATTCACCCATGTTTTTCCTGTCATTGCAATTCACGTTTGTGTTGCTTTCACAAACAACTTCCAAGCACACTCAAGACAAGAGACGACGAACTATTCCAGCAAAAAACTGGAATCAAAGGCAACATACAACAGATATTTTCAGTCAGTGTAAAACAATAGCCAGAAGAAGACAAGAAAGAACCAAAAAATAAAACTCCTTTGGGTTTAAGTTTGACTGAAAATAGTTTTGTCAATAATAAAATACAATAAATTACAGTCCATGACACCACAATTATATAATGAGAGAAAAAAACAACAACAACCCATAAACTTCTCAGCAGGATCAGGTAAAAGTTGCAGTAATGTGGAGACATTAGGATCCAGAGGGTAAGACAATGAGCTTGATGCAGGTAAACAAACCATAAGCAACAAACGTAACTACTGTTATAACATGTTACTTTTATATATGATAAGATGCAGATAAGATAGATGAAAGCTTGTAAGTGTGCTTCGTTTGGTCCATTAATATCAGAAGTAATACTGTCTTTTTATATCGGAGTCTACCCCAGTTGAATTGTCCGAATAAATACTAATAGGTTAAGCAGATATCTGTATTATTGACCAGATGCGCTGAAATAACTATAAATTCTCACTTAAAGGGATACTCCACCAGAAAGTGATTTTTGTCTATCGTCATATTCCCCATAGTTAGATCAGTGGGCAAAAACAGTTTGTAACCAGCCCAGCCATTTTCCTGATTCAGCAGTACACCTTTAGCAGTCTGGCAGTACTCTTTTAGCATTAGCTTAGCGTAAAACACTGTAAGTGACCATTCACTTACAGTGTTTTACGCTAAGCTAAAGGAGTACTGCCAGAAAAGGAAAACGGCTGGGCTGTTTACAAATTGTTTTTGCCCACTGATCTAACTATGGGGAATATGACGATAGACAAAAATCACTTTCTGGTGGAGTATCCCTTTAAAACAAAATACCATTTGAAGTTGGTATCTGTCGAAAGGTGAGCATTTAATGTTTTACCTGTTGCAGATAGCTGAACTGCCTCAGTGGTTGGATTGATGAGCAGTCAGAGCGGGGCTAAAAACCAAAGTGTATTACTGATGTCTTAAAACCCCTCCAGTCTGAAAAGGTTACATCCATCTAGCCATTGCTTATCCAAGGTTGGGTCACACAGGTAACAGATCCAGGAGGGAAGCACAGGCATCCTTCTCTCCATCAAGTAAGTAAGTACGTAAAGTTTATTTATAACACTCCCTCCACCTTCTGGAGGATCCCTAGGTGTTCCCAGGCCAGAGAAGATACTGTAAGTAATCCCTTCAGTGAGTTCTGGGAATTCCCCAGTCTCCTCTCAGTGGAACATGTCTGGAAAGCCTCCAAAGGAAGACAACTAATGAGAATCCTAGTCACGTGCCCCAATCACCTTAGCTGACTCATTTTGATGAGGAGAAGCAGTGGTTCTATTTCAAGCTCCCTCGAGATGACAGAGCCTCTCACTTTATACCTAAAGCTGAGCCTGGCCACCTTATAGAGCAGGGGTAGTCAATTAAACATGCCAAAGGTCCAGATCAGTATACACAACCCGGTACTTGGTCCAGGGGGAGGGGGCGTGTCCGGGGAGATGTGCAAGCACTACTGAGGAGTTACCGCAGGCTTGCAACACACTTGGCACCCGGTACGCTCCCTTCCCCTAAACAGGACCACACCATGCGTGGTTCAGAACTCGGTCCAGGTCCTGGATTTTCTGCGCGGTCCAGACAGAACTGAATCTGGGTTCAGATAGGGACCACACTCCACCATTAGGTGATGACTGTTATTAAGCCACTTATATCTGGGATCTTGTGTACTTGTGGTCATGACCCAAATCACATGACCACACCAGAGGTGAGGGTTGGAACGTTGATCTTTTGAAGAGCTTTGCATGTTGGCTCAGCTTCTTCTTCACCATGACAGGCTGGAGTAATGCCCTCATGACTCAAGACAAACCCCAGATCTATCTTTCCACATCTCACTCCATTCTGCCATCACTTGTGAACAAGATCCTGAGATACTTGAACTCTTTAGTTTGAGGCAAAGACTCACTTCCAACCCAGAGGGAGCGTTTCACCTGTTTCCAGTCCAGAACCATGATCTGTACTCTACTGTGAAATAACCCAGTGCTGAAGGACACGCTTTGAAGATAATAAAACATTTTGATAAGTAAGTTGTTTTAAGATGGCAGCAATCCACTTTGGTTTCAGTCCTGTTTGAGCTAGATATTATTTCATCAATCTGGCCAGAACTAATCTCTATTTCTCTAAACTAAGGTCAGTCGAAGAGCTATCTACAACACATATAAGATATTAATTTTCATTCTCTTTCCACTAAACCCCACTACAAAAGCTTAACTTTAGGTATGCTTTCTACAGCCAATCTATGCCAAAAATGTCTACTTTTACTTTGAAGACTACCTCTAGGTGTGAGTCAGATGTTAGATTATTTGAATGGAGTCAAATAGGACAGGGTTCTAACTTCTCAGACCTTGTGATAAATATTTTCAGTTGCTGTATATCTAATAGCTACTGTTTTAACTGATTATGTACAATTTTGGCAACTGCAGTACTAGTGTGTGTGTGTGTGTGTGTGTGTGTGTGTGTGTGTGTGTGTGTGTGTGTGTGTGTGTGTGTGTGTGTGCTTTAGAGGTGTTTTTTAAATTCAGCAAGTTGATATTGGATGTTCAAACAGAAAGTTCAAAAGCTGTTATGGTAACCCAAAGCAATAACGTCAGTGTTTCATTCTCGTACATCATTTTACACAAGAAACAAAAGAAACATTACAGAGTTGTAATGGGAACACTTTGCATTTCCACATAAGGTAATGATATGTTTTTTGTTTTATAAATCGCTACAATGCCACCCCTGGTCCGAGGGCTGTTGATTTCGGCCCTCCTTCCTTTCTTTTTTCATATAATGTTTGTACCTTCAGTCTTCAGTTGCCATCCTGTGCATTGTCATTGCCTAACGTGTCCTATAGTATTTACAATGGAGCGCTTTCAGCAAACTAAGCACCATAAAATATCTGTCTTTTTTAAAAGCATGCTTTTTACAGTTAAGTCCCTTAGTGCATTTCCTTCTCCTTCTAGAAAAGGACTGTCATTTTACATGTTGGGAGAACTTGTGTCTACATTAGGTGATGAACTTCTTGGATTCCCAGAGACTCCTCTTCCTCTTTGAGTCTACTGTTTGCTCCGAAATCTGCACAAAGCACTGCAGTTACTTTATCAGCAATACACAACAACACAAGTAAAAGAGACTTGTCATGCCATGCAAGAAAATCTTTCACTACAACTGCGCCGTTGACTTTTCTCCCTGCTCTCCCACATGCCAGGCTGATGTTGTAGTTGGTCTACTATCCTTCTAATTTTCCCGTTACATTCACATGCTGGTTTCACAGGTTGGAGAGAGGCTGCCATCCCCAGGAATCAGGTGGATGTCAGATGTAAATATGTGATTCTCTACTTTGTGTCCACTAGAATTGTCAGCCTTCACCTCCTCTCCTGCCCCAACCACACTTTGGGTGCAATTTTGTGCTGCTGTCTTGGGTGATGAGGGTGCAACCGCAGCACCTGCCTCCTCCATCAGATGCTTTTCCTCGTGGTTCTTTGTGGACTGATCATCGTCACCAGGTGGCGTGTCGACCATCATTCTCTTAGGAGAGAGGTTGGCTTCCTCTATGATTGGGAGAAACTCCTCAGAACTGGGGATGAGCGGTGATGTCTCTCCCGCTGGGGACTCGTCTTCCAGGAAGCTGGAGCTGATATCTCCAGGAGAGGTAGTGCTAGGTGGAGTGAGGGGACCTTCAGTGAAAGGTTTTCTTAAGTTAACCTTCAATGCTTTCATTTTTAGAGGATCTGTTGGAGAGTGTTGGATATTTTCCACTGCACTGTTGAAGCTCTCCCCTTCCACTAAAAGGAACTCTGATGCATCTCCTGGGTTGACAGTTTTGTAGAAGTTTCCGGCAGAACTTGGGTCACTGTTTGTCCTCAGTAGGTTAAAATCCAGAAAGGGTGGCGATCTGGGGTGTCTGATCTCACAAAACCCTGCATCATCTTCACCAGGGTTGGAGTTCTGTTTTGTGCAGTCTGCTGAACAGTTGGTAAAGCCATCTCTTGAACAAGACTGGACTTCCTTCATCTCTAACTGCTCCTTCTCCTTAAATGTAAATCCAGGGTTGTAAGATTTCTTTGGGGAGCCAGGAGCAGTCATAGTTGTGCTGAGGGTGCTCATGGAGCTTGTGGTGTTGAGATTGGTGAAGGACTGTGACTTGGTCATCTGGTTGTACATGTCCTCCAGTTTCTGGGCATTAAGGTGCTGCGGCGTCCTGCTAATCCGCCGTGGACTTCCAGTGGTGGTGATGATGATGCGATGGGGTGAGCTTTGCAGCAGGGAATCAGGGTTTCTTTTATCTGGTGATCTGAGATTGCTTTCAGAGACGGCGTGCCTGGTCGAGCCACCCCATCGGCTTGGTGACAAGTGGTTGTCAAGGGAAGTTTTGTCATCTCCTTTCTCCACCACCACATCCATCAGCTCCATACTACGAGCAAAGGCATCTTTTAGGTTCATTGACACAATGCTGCCATTCCTCTTGGCTCTCTCCAGGGCCTCCCTCCTCTTGATGGCTTTCTCCTGCCTCTTCTGCTCCTTATAAAACTCTGAGAAGTTGTTGACAATGATGGGGATTGGTAGGGCTATGACCAACACTCCAGCAATACAGCAGAGTCCACCCACAATCTTTCCAAGTAAAGTCTGTGGGTAAATGTCACCATAGCCCACTGTGGTCATTGTAATAGTTGCCCACCAGAATGAAGCAGGGATACTGGTGAATTTGGTGGCATCCTCATCTTTCTCAGCAAAGAAGACCAAGCTAGAAAATATCATGATGCCCATGGCGAGAAATAATATAAGCAGCCCCAGTTCGTTGTAGCTCCTTCTCAAAGTAAATCCTAAAGACTGGAGCCCTGTGGAGTGTCTGGCCAGCTTCAGGATTCTCAATATTCTCATGATCCTGAATATCTGCACTACACGGCGCACATTTTGGAACTGTAATACACTCTTATTGGACTCTGTGAGGAATATGGTGACATAGTAGGGCAGGATGGCCAGTAAGTCAATGACATTGAGTGGACCTTTGAAGAACTTCCACTTGTTAGGAGAAGACAGGAAGCGGAGGAGGTATTCCATGGTGAACCATGCAATACACACGGCCTCCACGTGAGCCAGCTGGGGGTTGTCATTGGCTTGGCCAAACTCATCTACGTCCTGAAGCTCTGGTAAGGTGTTGAGAGACAAGGCGATGGTGGAAAGGACGATGAACAGAATTGATATGATGGCTAGAATCTGAAAAGAGAGCAGAAAAAAAGAATAAAATGTTAGCTTAGTAATAAAAATAAATCCATGTTTATAGATAAAAATGATACCAGATGACTTAATGGAATTTACAGAAACATAGGAAGTGTCTTCAGCCCTGATATGCACATCACAAATGTGTGAACATTGAGTCAGGATACATCTGAGGTTTATTATCATTTTCTCATAATAACTCTTTTACAGCTCAGTTGCTCCTGGCAGATCAGAAATACACACAGAATCAAAGGACTCTGCTTTGAATTAATGGCAGAAAAAGATGCTTGAATAAAACCTGAAAGGTGTTAACGGTGAGTGATATGAATCTAATGGAGCATCTTTACTTCAAAGACTCAGTGTATGTGTTCCTGAATTTAAAGGAACAGTATTTTATGTATATAAAGATTATCTCAAGGGTAAAGCACATGTATGTATATAAGAACACTGTACGGGAGCAAGACCATATACAATTATGACAACTTTGGCACCACCTGTTGGCACTGGTCAAAAAGTCAATTTGTCTCATAAGATAATTTCTTGCTTTTACCATTCATCCATCCATTTTCTCTAACCGCTTAGTCCTCCACAGAGGGTCGAGGGGAGCTGGTGCCTATCTCCAGCGGTCAATGAGCGAGAAGCGGGGGACACCCTGGACGGGTCGCCAGTCCATCGCAGGGCCACCGGTCAAACAACCAGTCACACACCCACTCACACCTAGGGACAATTTTACAGTTACCTATTAACCTAACAGTCATGTTTTTGGCCTGTGGGAGGAAGCCGGAGTCACCCAGAGAAAACCCACGCGTGCATGGGGAGAGCATGCAAACTACACGCAGAGAGGCCACCGAGCCGGGGAAGCGAACCCACGACCTCCTTGCTGCGAGGCAACAGTGCTAACAACTGCACCGCCATGCAGCCCTTCTTGTTATTACTTTCTAAATAAACATAACTGCACATATTTTACATGGAAACTATTGTCAGTATCTCGTGAAGCAGAAATACCATTTACTGTACCCTCAGTTCTGTAAGGGGATGGATAAGAACATCCGACTTAATGTCGTGAGGCCGGCGCTGCATGAGATTCAGCTCTTTATTTTGACCAGGATTTATTGACTGCAATTGATTAAATCTGGCCTTAGATGTCCTGACTAACGGTTAGATATTTATAAATGAGTGGGTGAGCAATCAAGGTGTGTGTGTGTTTGAGTGTCACATCACATTATGTGATGAGCTGATTGTTTCATCTGGGGCTCTGCTTTAAACCAAACTCCTCACAATGCAGCTGAGATGAGTTGATTTCCATTGTTTTTATGTTTACTCATGCACTCTATGCAGCCAGCGTCACGACTGGTGCAGGTGAGTAATCTGTGTCCTGCACTCAGGAAAGTACAGCGGCATAACTTAAAGCAGAATCCAGCACATGGCAAAATTTGCATTCTTTTGTGCACAGTCCTCTGTGACCTGAGCAATAAAAAAACTATTAAAATCTAATGAAGAGGGATTGAAGAGCCCCAGTCAAGATGGGAAAACAAGGCACCCGGAATACTAATCAAAAACCACATTTAGCTGCAGAATGCACAGATGATCTTATCTAAATGTATCCTCAGAAGACTGGAAACTGTTACTACAACTCCTTTGAGAAATAATCTATTTAGCAACTACTACACATTACAGACATAAGGCATAACATTGCTCAAAAAATGCATATCACCCACCGAGTTCAAACTAAGATTGTCTAATGTTAAAAATGATGGAGCTATAGCCATGGAAATATTTGTATTTGTAATCTCACACAACATTGCATGTTATCTGATTGACGTAGTTATTGTTATGTTTGTTTTAGCTAAAGCTGACAAGGTGACATCTTGAATTAGGTTGACTACAAAAGTTAATCAGTTGTAGATGTAAATCCAGTGACAACTTTCCAGGATTTCGGTTAAAATCCATCTAGTGGTTTAAAGCCTGGGGCACACAGAAGACAGATGCGTTACACCACGGAATCGCCGCGGTCTAGGGGGTACACAGGATGTGCTATGCAGCTGAACACTTCTTGGAAAATCGCCATATTAAAGCAGTAAATACCACGTCGCTTGAAATAGAACCGGCACCTATATTTAGTGCCTTTGTGCGGACCGACGTTTGCGTTGCGCTCTCCGTGTAGCCACTCTCAGTAACTATAATGTTTTTGTTTTTTTTAAAGGGCGCGGGCGCTACGCATTCGTCTTCTGTGTGTCCCAGGCTTAAGAGATATTTTCCTAACAAACAGGGTTGACCGATTATTCAATGGCAAAGTCTCAAGCAAAGATACTGCACAGTGTTGCATCAGCATATATAATGAAGACGACTTGCTGACTGAGTTGTAGTCCTTTTTGTGTTTGCTAATGTTTAGCTGTGGCAGCCATCTTTAATCAGGTTGACTCATAAAGCTAATCAGTTGTGGATGTAAATGTGATTACCTTCAGAGGTTTTTTTGGGGGGAAAATCTTACAGTCTTACAGACAAACAAGTGCAAATGCAGAGAGGCAAAAACATTACCATCCACCTCATAGCAATGGACAAAAAGCATCAGGATAAGAAAAAGTGTAATGCTTTGGGATTGGTTACTTCTGTCTATTAGCAAGCGACAAAAAAGTTGATAAGGAAAAATGTCCATTCTCAGTTTTTCAAAAAACATAAGATTCATTCTGCTAACTGGCTGAGGTGGAGAAAACATCCAACAGAGCAAAAGAGAGGAGCTAGTGTGATGGCTCAGCACAGGAAGTGTTATCACTAAACAAACGCTGGTCCTGATTAGCTTAAACCTATTAGCAGCTAAGTGAGGCAACCCAAGCACTGAGCTGAGAAACTGTGGAGTCATAATAAGGACACAAATCGCATCCCTGAACTTTTTGGCAAGCTCATTAGTAGCTCACATCCTGCTGCCAAGTGACTCAAACAGATGACCTTTGCTTGTGTTCCTGAGCAAGGTAGAAAAAAAAAAGCACGAGATGGTGATTCTGCTCACGTTAAAGGTTGCATCGCATTATCTTGTGATGCTGATTTCACAGATCAACTACAGCATGCATTGTAGTGTATTTATTGAAATACTAATTCCTCCGAGGCCAAACTGTACTCATTTAAATTTTGCTCCAGAACACGAACAAATGCATTCACCCTCTTTGGCTTTTTCACACACATGCACCTGCTTACTTTCACTGCAGGTTGAGCGTCAGGATGCTGTACCCTGAGGTGATTTGCATTAACCTGTGCTGTAATTGAGTGGGAGTAGTTAAGAGGATCAATTACTCAGTCACCCACCCCTCTGATTTGCCTGTGTTGCAGCAATAAGAATAGCATCAGATGCCGTGCACGGTGGATTAAAATAAAAAGACAGAAACGAGACCAGTAAAGCCAGTCGACTTCAGCGTGACCTGCAGGATGAAACAGGAGGAGACAGGAAATGGAGTCAAATATTTTGCTGAACTTTATAATCTGTGGATTTTTACTCATGCCAAGAGTTCAGAAAGTAAAACAACAGGATTAGAATCTGATCAGTGTGATTCCAGGTTCCAAAAAGGACTCAACCTTAAACGTATTTGATTTTTTAAATACTTTTTTGTTAGCAACTATGTGAAATATAAGCAATATTTTCTTTAAATTGTCTCCCTCATGAAGAGGATGTCACAGTCAGGTCATGGACAGGCCGGCCACGAGACCTGATTGGCTTAGACGAAATGGAAATGTCCTCAGAAGATTAGTTTATGCGTGACACGCTTTAATTGTCCGTGGCAGTTTTAGCTGCTGCCCTGTCTCTCCTCCAGCGGCTCTACCGCAGCACAGCCTGCTTTGCATGACTGTGCAGGAGAGCTGCGTCAATGACATGAGATATGAGACAGATGGACAGAGAGAGAGAGTTTTTACTGTCACATGGCTTAGTTTTATACAATACACTGATGACTTCCTCTAATACTTTGCCCTTTACTATTGAGCTCGTTGTAAAACGCATCATGAAAAGACAGATCACTTGGACGGATAAGTGGTGGCTCAAATCCTGAAGGGTCGACTTAAAAAAAAACCTGGTTTAGGCAGCTGTTAAGAGAATATCTTACGTGCTTGAAAGAAGTGAATCTGCTTTATCAACCAATGCCCCCTAACGTGATACCGTTGTGAACATTTCACAACTTCTTTTAAAAAGTATTAGAAAAGGAATCAGGGAAAGTGTGGTGATCTGGAAGAGGAAACATGAGAGTCAGGGTGTTAAAAGCCCTCCGGAGTGTCTCCTCGAAGCCGTTCCAGTCACCTGTCATCTCAACCACTGCTCTTGAAATTGCAAGAATCACCTCTCTCCTTCCTCTTCAAAGGAGCAGTCGATAGGGGCATTAAGTCCTCTTTAAGAGTCCTGTCATCAGTGACAGCCCTGTGGTCACATTTACACTTCCCTTCTTGCACCGTCTCCTCTTCCTCCTTCCTCATTTTGAAGGACTGCTGTGAAGAAGAAAAATAACCCGCCTAACACCGTGACCCATCTGACAAATCTGGGAATGCCATCGATTGTGTGCACCTCACATTACGAACACCGGGCCAAGCACGGAGAGCCCCTATTGATACTGTATCTCAGAGCTCTTATGGACCATGATGCACTTTTGCAGTCCCCACTGGCCCCTCTCCCAACACTTGTGTCATCAGTTTGTGCCGGACAAATTGAGCTATTCCTCAGGTATGATAATTTTTTGCTGCAGAATCAATTCAGGCGATTATAGCTATGCTAATCAGGATTGATTCTAGCATGCATGTGGTATTTCATCTATGGGACTGAGTCTCTTTTAGTGTGATGACCCAACCAAGGGAAGCACAGCTGTAGGGCTGTACAGGGTAAAAGCTTTCTGTGTACAGCACAATAAAACAATCCCTTATTGTTTCTGTGTAACAGACAACTCTTTCTACATGGTTATTAACTCATGATACTCAAAGCAAGATTTATAAAGTATTGAGAGTAAGATGATATGACTTGCATTCAGACCCAACATTAATCAACAACAACGGAGAGATTTCCCCCGCCTTCATGCACTGATGTGTCAGGATTCTGCAAGCTGAGGGCCGCTACAGTGGCCACTTTCCAAAGACTTAACACAGACACACACAAACACACACAGAGAACATCTGAAATGGATTGTGCTTTTCGGTGGGCATCAACTGTTTTATTCTGCAGATTCTCCAAGGTTCACGGAGGTTTGGAGGGATGCCCAGTCATTACAATTTGGACCTCAATTCTAAAGCCATTAGTCTGTGGATAACAGAATTGAGTTCATAAAACACTGAAGAGAAAAAAATGACAAACCTAAGTGGCACAATATTTTTACAGAAATATGCCCCAACCCCTCTGGAACAGATGAAAAGAGACCACTCCAGAATCTATCTGGCCAACTATCTTTGGAGACTCCAAAAGGAAGTGAGGTGCATAATAATTCATTCTCATTATTTCAGGAACATTAATGAGCTGTTCTTGCACCTTTAACGGGACTCAGTGCAGTCAATGATCGCTGTGGATATAACCCATCTGTCTCGGCTTAATTCAGAACCACAATACTCTGTCACTTACAATTTAAATTGTCATCAGTCAGCTGGATCATATTAGCTACTTGGCAATCTTTGTCAGGAACATTGTCATGATGTGATTAAAGGGACAGTCTCGGATAGGTGCCTCAGAATCAATGCAGGAGTCCAATTATGTAAGCAAATTATTTATTTTGTTGATGACTTTGGACAGCATGAAGTCTTTATTGCTCTATGAGACTGTAATCTTATTGCAAAAGCCAACGAATCTCTGCCACTGTTTAACTTTATTCTGAGGGTGTGAGCATCACTCAGCAGCACAAGGAATGGTTGAGTGAGCTGACAGCGTTTGAGAGGAGCCCTGATCAATAACCACTCTCTTCTGCTTTCAGGCCACTTTCAGTTACCATGTTTATTAGCTGGTTCCTTTTGAGCCACAACATGACAGGAAAAAATATTAAAACAACAAAAAAGAGACACCTAACATGCATATGCCCCTTCCCGTCCTATATTTACTTTAATATCTCCAATAAACTTCCAAACCCTTCAGTTTTTTCCAGGTTTTATTTACACCAGAGTGATTTTTTCCTGCTGCTTTCGCTTTATATTATATTACTTTTTTGTAGGGGCAAAGAGGAACGTGGGCTGTGTGAAATATTTATAGACTGCATTCGTCTGTCTGTCAGGAGTCACACAAACAAGCCAGCACAAAGGCCAACAGTTACAGCGTGTTAGCATGGAGCGCTCCATCAGCGTCTAGAGGAGCTGCTGGCCTGAGTGACATTCCCATAATTAACGGTTTGAAACATCATACGCAGAAAATCCCATCATAGTTGACACAGTGTGCTGACAATAACTGCTTTGGAGTCGATTCAAATGACAAATTACCTGAATCCTTCTGAAGCCGGTTCTAATTTAATGTAATGATAACCCTTGGAGGGAAATGTGTCAGCGAATGAAGCTCTAGAAGAGAAAAACATGACCTCTTTTGAGGTGCTGGCATCTCTGGTTCCTTTTAATTGTAGCTACAGCGCTAATAAAAATAATAATAAAGATACCCTTTGAAATTTTTTGCCAAATACCATAAATCTGTGGGGCGTAATACAGTTTGAGTAAACATTTAAATGGATTCTTGTGAAGGTAGCTGCTGGAACAAAACAAATGTTCTTCAAAGGGCAATAAAATGTAATTTATGTTATTAAATTGTACCATATTGTATTGTATTGTGTCATAATTTTATCATACACTGCACTGTATCATATTGCATCATTTCAAATTGTACTGTTAGATCTCTACTCCCTGTATCATCCATTCACGGTTCCCCTAAACTCCCACTCAGCCTGTCACAGCTGCATTTCATTCTCCTAATCAACCCAACTGCTCCTCATTCCACTAATCACCTGCTCATATAAACATCTTTGCTTCCTCCTCATCATCACACATTTATCAGAACTGTTAATCAAATTTCAATATTATTTTAGCATTTCTATGTAAAGGTGTGCTGTTCTTATTCAGGTCGAGTCTTGTCCAAGTTTCATTTTTCAATTTCATTTTTAAAAATAAATTATGAGACAGGCACATCCCAAGTCTGAAGGAACTGGCGGTATAGGCCCAATGCACTGGACTGATGCAGATCCTCTTGTTGCCACATAGAGAGTGCAGTGGTTGTAGCCCTGAGGCTAACATTTTCTGCGCTGCAGTGAGAGGAGACCACAAAGTGCTTGTGTTGGGAGGACAAATCTAGAGAAGTCATCCTTATGCACGGGCAAAATCAATAAAACTGAGATTCTAACTCCAAGTGTGGTAGAGTGAGCCTCTGACAGCCCCTCATTGCTCAACCGCATTTCCAGAACACGTTTTCTACATGACCCAGGATAAAGTGAAGAAATAATTTTTAATGGGAGACTCACTCAGCAGTGATTGCATCATCTGTTAGCTGTTGTGGATTCATAAATATAACTGGCTCACGGAAGTCTGCGTGCAACACAGAGATGAAAACAGTTTATATTCACCACTTTATGTAATATTAGGTCCAATAAGAGCTTCTTCCTGAGTACTATTCCATCTAAAACAACAGACGTTGAGCTGAAAATCTAATTTGGACCAAAACATATGCATGGAAGAACTCTGCTGGCCCTGAAATGTTATCAGAGTGTGTTGGATTGAGACAAATTGACTGCTTCCCATCATAATATGAATAAAATCAATAGTTTTTAAAATAAGTAGTATGTGAGTCACACACCCAGTCTGAGATCCAGCAAAAGTGATTTAAAAAAGATTGTGTGAAATTGCTCAGTTTTGACAGTACATCAAATGCTAAACATGGTGCCACAACAAAGGTAGCCATTCATCTCAAACCCAGGGACTTTCCTTATTGATGACTTTTATTTAGAGCTCAAACAGAGTCCTTGAGCCACCCACTGACTGAAGCAGACACCCGCTGTTTGCTCCATCCTCCTGTAACGCAGCACTCTACCTGTTATCAGATCCCACAGCCGGGATAATCTTCAGAATAGATATGATTGCAGTTCAACAATTCACCAGCATTTGCCATTTTTAAAAAAAGCATATCTCAGTGCAATTTCTGTCTGCTGCTCAGCACTTTTATGAATTAATTGTAAAAGTAGTGATAGGCCTCCCGGGAAGGGCAGAGAGGAAAGACACAATGTGCCCAAAGACGTTATTGTTCAGAACAAACTGATTTAAAGGTCTAATCTTAGTAAGACAAACTCTTTTAGCTCTTTAACTTCTGGTGAACTTAAAATTGGCTGGTTCTTTCAGGTCTTACTCTGTAATTCGTCCAACGTTATTACCCTCTGTCCACTTTGCAGCCAATTATGGCCCTCGACTTTCACAACACAAACGTCAGGAAGCACAATAGATAGAGTCGGGTTGATGGATAGGAAAGAGAGGCAAACCTGGCAGTACAAGAGCTGGGTGTGCTAACTGAGAGGCACACATGGATTTATTTATTACACATTTACAAAAAACAACTTTAACGCATTTAGTAATCTACACAGTATGCTGATTTTAGTGGTAGGAAATTGTGCTCCCTTATATTTTAAGGAGGGAGAAAAAAGACTGAATTTGTGTGTGTGTGTGTGTGACGGGAGGAGAGAGGTGAGGAATGACAGGAGGGGAGGCGTTAGAGGTGAAGCCTGCTGGCGCTTTTAATACTAACACTATTACAGCAGAACAAAATCCAAACAAAGACTAGAACAGAGAATATGTTAACCCAAACGCAGAGAGAAAGTGAGCTAATAGCATCAGCTAACCTCCACATGAGAACACGCTAGCTGAAAAGACACAAGTTAATTTTAGGGATGCACTGATACCAGATTTTTTAAAAACTGAGTATAAGTACATACATTGAGTACTTGCCAATACCAAATACTGTTATGAGTTCTAATAAATGCCATTGATCTAAATCACGGTTTGGTACACAAACAAATCACTGTTCTTTTACCAAACCAAACGTCAGGACTATGAGGATTCAGACAGCATGTGTATACTACTGCCACACAACATTTACTACTACTACTACTACTACTACTACTACAACTACTACTACTACTACTACTACTACTACTACTACTACAATAACACAAGTTAGTTGACTCCCATCTCCTCCAGAGTTAGCTAGCTGCTGTTAGCTCCAGTTAGCTGTGTCACAGCTCAACTCAGAGTCAAGTGTTACCCTGGGTTATTTCAGCTCTATAGTATCAGTGTACTTTTATGAGTATGAGTATACGACCTTAGTATCTGACCAATGTACTCGATATCGGTATCTGTGCATCCCTAGTTAATTTATTTTTGAAGAGTCTTTGCAGCTGGATGAGAAGAATATTGTAAACAAACAGGGATATGAAGATAATATTTTACACTATTTTATGGAATAAATATAAAACAGTTACTATCAAATTTATACTTTAGAGATGGAAGTTTCTTTACTCTCATGAAAGATTTTTGTTAGGTACGTTAGAAAAACTCATTTTTGTTTATAATATTCCTCCATTTTCATTTTTCTCACCTCTTGTTATCAGCTGCAATGCAACTACTTTAGCAAGGCAAGTCTTACTATGACCATAAATCTGTCTGATACACTAGAAATACTTCATCTATATATATTCACAGTAGAAACCAATTTAAGCCACGTCCTTTCCTTGCTGGGTGCTCAGGGAACATGTCTATGTGCATGTGTATTTGTGTGTGCATTTCTTGGAAGAACATGCCCTCAGCCCTCAGGACGTGACAGAATTATTAACCTGTACCCACCGTCAGGAGAAAAGAATAGAAGTTACAGCCAGTGCCTTTCATAAAATTCATATGACCTACAGAACACCCCTCATGTGGTTGTGATGCTGGAAAACCTTCAGTCCTGGAATTCCCCTGACTTTGACACATATCACCCAGCACAGCAGGCAAACTAACTGTATTTATAAATGCAAATTCCACACGCTTATTTTAGTGCGTCTGCATGCACCGAAGAGTATCAAATAAAGAACCAAAGGCAGCGATATCAGAGAAAAACAACTTAATTAAAATGATTTTCTTATAATTTGAATAATTTTCATCTGAGTAGTTCTGCTTTCCTGCAGGGGTGTGTGTTTTATGTGTTACACACACACACACACACACACACACACACACACACACACACACACACACACATACACACACACACGGGGAGCAGTCAGCGGGGCTCTGCATAATTACATTTTAGTGTGCACACCCCAGCATCTGAGATGTGATCACCGTTTTAATCACATTGGCCGAGATGCCATAACACTTGGTCCAAAAGAAAGAAGGGAGGACTAATGCTTAATATTCATGATGCACGATATCTTACAGGGGGTTCCACAGCTCTCCTGTATGCATGCAGATAACGACGCGAGAAGGATTTCTTACAAGCTCCCAGGTCTGCTCTACCCCTGAATCCCCCTGATAACATCATCCATCTTAACCCTCGAGGCTGAGGGAGGAAGGGAAGGTGAGGCATTCATGGTAAATACGCATAAGTTCCTGTTTTATGTGGTGCTTTGCAGAAGTGTACTCAAACTAAAGCCCCTCATCTTCAGGGTGCTTTTCCTTCACAGATAAAACTGGGAAAACCTCACAGGAGAAGCTCGCTCTTCCCTGCACCTCCCACACACATATGTGCACAGCCGAATGCACACACACACACACACACACACACACACACACACACACACACACACACACACACACACACACACACATGCAGAAAAACATAGAAATAGATCTTGTGAAAATACTTCTGAGATGCTCCTCTATAGCTATTGGACTCTGTTTTTCTTCCAAAAACACACACTATCAACTTCAACAGGCACGTTCACTTCCCAGCATCAGAACCTGACATGAAAAAGGGCACCCCCCCACCTTCTACTTGTGTTATCTTCAATGACTATGTGTCACCTTGCTGTCGGATTCAAGCTGTAACCATGGAGATGTCTCCTAGCACTGCTAATGCACATCCTGGAGAAAACAGCTTTACGACTTAAACATTGTTGTTTGTTTTATTTTCTGTGACGCAGAGTTATAATGATCTGAGTCAACTGCAGAAGTAGGAAACTGATTTCAGAGTAAGAAAAGGTTATGCTGGAATACAAAACTAAAACAGTCAGCTTCTTAAATTTAGTGAATAATGTGAAGGATATGGAATAAAAAAGCTTTAAGGTAGCAGAAGTGGCAACTCTAAATGGCTTTTTTTGGTGTCCACAAGAGGGGGCTCATCCTCCCTCGGAAACAGAAATTCTTTTGCCTTTTTTTCCTTCTTTGATGCAGGGAGGTTGGATGGAGGTGGAGGGAGAAAGTTCCACACTGAGTTTGAACACAGGAAGGGTTGTGATAATCCTTCAGACACACCCTCTATCCTACTTGCAGAAAAAGAAATGTATACTTTCTCTCTCTCGTCTCCTCCCATGTCTTTCTTTGGGACTGAGGAGAAATAGTGGTCACTGAGGAGTCAGCTAATCCAAATCAAGTATGAACAAGAATGTTTAAAGAAAACACAACCCTGTGCCCTTTATGGAAACGTCATCTACAGCATGTTCCTCACAACATCAGCACCCAGAGATGCTCACAAGTCTGAGTCGAGTCTCTGATGACTGAAATGAATATTCTCTCAGATTTTATACATTTAGCCTGCCTTAAACACCGTACTGCTATAAGTTATGAATTCAAAGCATGTGTGGGTCTAGATCTTGGAGTTTGGGACATGTAGTATAATCAGCTGCAGCATGAGACCACAAATGTTTGAGGTGACTGTTTTGACCATACAGTTTGTAGAAGTTCAATTACTGAATATTAGATTAGTTTTGATCCCCATCCTTATATCTGCTCACCTCAAATTAACCAAAAGTTTCATTTTTTTCATAAACTTCATGTTGTTCTAATAAAAAAAGCCAGGAGACAGCTGATGTCTCCTGATGATTTGGTGATAAGATCAGTAAAACAATCTAAAAAGTGACAGCCAGGGTTGTTTTAAAATTAAAATACAAGCTCATAAAACCAGATTCACAATTAAACAATACGCATGAATGAGCCCTAATGCAGAAATACAACAAAACCCCTGCCAGTTGGCAAACGTGCTGAACGCTCAGTAACTCAGCAGTACATTTGGCGAAAACAAGTTTAACTTTATTTCACTTTTCGTCTGGAATGCAGAATGTTTGAGCTGTTTTTGAACTGACTCTGCTTGCAGCTTTTTAAACAGTAGGTGTCTAATGAGAAAGCCGTATAAACAGCATGGGAGCAGAAGAAGAGCTAAAGGACAAGATTCATTCACCACACACAAATTTACACCTTTTCAGCTGTTTTCATAGTAGATGCCGGATAAAAGAGCAAGTTTACAGACATTTCACCTCATAGTTAGATTGTCTTTGTTATAAAGATCTATTAAACCAGTGGTTCTCAATATAATCCCAAAACTACACCAGTACACAGCTGCACTGCTGATCCAATCAAATCACCTAGCTGGTTAATCAACACCTCCATGTCTGTGGCTCACTAACCACCCTACTGATTATATGAGATGCCCAAGTCTCACACTCGAGTCCTGTTTGACAATGGGCTTTATTTAGCCAGTCTTCGTTGTATCACCCTAAGGAACTGAATCACTTAAGACTCGTTGCCTTGACTTCACACCTGTTGAAGACCATGGAGAGGATCATACATCACCATCAATGCCCACTAGTCAGGACGGATCCAGACCTGCTGCAGATTGCCTACCAGCCACACTTGAGGATGGATGATGCTGTCATCTACCTGCTGCAGGGCTTTCTCTCACCTGGAGAGCACCAGGATCTCTGTGAGAGTCATGTTCTTTGACCTCTTTAAGCGCCTTCAATAATCCAGTCCTCATTATTGAGGGTGAAGATGGAGGGAGCAGGAGTGGACCATCAGCTGTCCATGTGAATTATTGACTACCTCACCAGGAGACCCCAGTATGTCAGGCTACAGGACCGTGTGTCTGAGGTGTTAGTCTGTAGCACGGGGCCTCAAAAGGACCACTACTCGCCCCTTTCCTCTTCACTCAGTACACTGCAGACTTCAGTTATAACAGTCAGCTCCAGAAGTTCTTGAACAACACTGTCATCGTTGGAAGGTTGTCAGTTATGAGTGCTCTGGTCTGCTCGGAATGATGCCGGGACCACTCCGATGACAAATCTGGGAAATCCAACATGTTGGATTGTCTTGGCCCGACATTGCAGTTTGTGTGGTGTCCCCCTAGGAGCAGCTAACGTGTAGCCAATCAGAAAGCGAGGTGACAGAAACAAGCTGCATGAAGCGAGGAGAATCCCATCAAAACAGCTGTTTGTATTCTTTGTTATGGGAACAAAACTGTCAAGAGTGCAGTGTTGTTTATAATAAAAATAAAAGCTGTCATTTTAGTTTATTACCCTGAAAATGTTCATTTGTGAAATCAGTTCATGTGTGATGTGTTGTTTTTGCCGTGTGGCAACGGTTAACATCCGTGATTTTATATCACCGTGTGTGGTCGCTCATGATTTGAAATCGGCCAACAATTTGGAAATCTTGCCATGTGAACCAGCCCTAAGGGGACTGAGGTTCTATGGGGGTAACAGGACTAAGTTAAGGACCTACTATGACACAGTGGTAGCGTCTGCTGTCTTTATGCTGTGGTCTGCTGGTGTGATGGAATTGCAGGAAGGGACAAGGGGACACTAAACAGACTTAACATGGCTAAGCTATGTATCATCTTTTTGATTTTGTCATCTGTTTTTGTTTGCATATGTATATAGGGTTATTTTCTGTAGAAAGATTACTGACTTGTTCTTTTGCTATATTCCTTGTTGTTGTTATGAGAGCTCTGTAACATTTGAATTTCTCCTTCATGGGATAATAAAGGTTCATTCATTCATTCAAGTTATGTAATAACAGCATAAAACTGTCTTATGTACTGTTAGCATATCTAGCAAGGACACACCTGCACTTGCAGCATATGCCACGGAAATCCAACCATCTTTCCATAAACTCCATTGCATCATTTTTTTGTACACTTTCTCCCGTCTTTCCTCTGAGAACCTGGGGTGACTCTGAACTAAACTCTGTTTACCACAAGTCGACTGACAACATGGTTTCTTTCCTAATGATATTCACCCTGATGATGTTCGCATGAATATATTCATGAGTGGGGCTGACATGGGAGGGGAAAGAAGACAAGCACCGGAGCGGTCCTATGAGTAAATAAACACTCAAAGATCAGACAGCTAGACCAACAAACAAAAAAACAGGAAACAATACAGACGAGAAAATAAAAAGTTGTGTAGAAAACGTGTTTAAATAAAGTTTTTATGCCACTATTGCCACACAAATTTATAATCTGGTTTATTTTGCACACAACACTTAGACATTGGTTTCTTCTGCCAGAGGAAGAAAGAGGCTTGGTGAACATGGTGTCAGTAACATATTGACGCTTGTCCTCGTAACCATAGAAACTTGTGAATGGAATCTCTGTTTCTCAGATATGAAAGGCATCTGTCCACACCAGAAGAGGAGATCTTGCCCCTTTGAAATCTTTTATCTTTCTGTCTCTAAAAGCTGATAACTCACACCTTCATCTGCACGTAAACTTTATAAAAACACACACACACACACACACACACACACACACACACACACACACACACACACACACACACACACACACACACACACACACACACACACACACACACACACACACACACACACTTCAACAATTTCAGCAATCATTTTAGCCGGGGCAACCCCGTCCACCGAGAACACACGCTGCTCTCTCTCCCTCGCAAGTGTACCATGATGTTTATTTTAGTAGTGACTCACGCTGGATCATACTCAGTGGATGTCAACAACAAAAGAACAACCAACACCACACAATAGAAATGTGACATGGAAAAAAAAGAAGTGGTATGAATGACTGAGCGATTGAACTGAATGCAGCTTGGTAGCTGAGGCAAGCAGGGAGCGCTGATAAGGGAGCTGTAATAACGGACACTTTCACAGCCTTTGTTCCACGGCAAAGGAGAGCGATGATCATCAGGCATGGGAGAGGCACTGGGTGACTGTTTCCATGGAGTTAGATTGAGGTATGCCTGTGTGTGTGTGTGTGTGTGTGTGTACATCTGAGTGGGTGGTGTTTTGTAGCGGACGCTGGGGTATATAGATAGGTTGCATGTCCTTGGAAGGGTGAGATTGTTACACCCCCCGACTCTTCACGGGAGATTTCCTTTAATTAATCCAAATGAGGACACGCTTGCAGTTCACACAAACACAACACACAGACGCACACATGACTGCGAGCACTGACACTGCAGTGGTGAAGGAGACAATGAGTATAAGGAGTGAGAGTACATTTAAAATTTAGATTATTTGGAAAAAGTTTAAGTGCACTTGAGGTTAACTGCTGATCAGGAGACCGGGGTTCTAATCCTGGCCCAGGCAACGTGTCAAAGTATCTGAATCCCCAACTGCTCCCCCCGGACGCCACCCAAATTGGAAACCCACTGCTCTTCGAGAATGAGGATGGGTCAAAAGAAACAATTTCCCTAAGGGATAAATAAAGGTTAAAATTATTAGTAGTAGTTTAGAGTAATGTTTTCAACAAGTTCTTACAATAAACAAATGTTTCAGCCACAACAATGACCAGCTATTATAAGTAAAATAAAAAATATATTACCTACAACACATTCAACTGAAAAAAAAATCCTAAGGAATTCTTAATATTTTGATGACATACAGTAAGTATAAGGCAACTGCTTTTATATATTTCAATATTTGCCCCACAGCTCAGATTACTTAAATGGCCACATGTGGTTTATTCAGTCTGAAAACTGATAATAAATTTAAAAACCAGTTAATAACAAACTGCTAATAAAATTCTAATTCGTTCTACAACCCAAACCAGTCAATAGAAAGCTGCTAATAAAATCCAAGTCCAATAAATAAAAAGGGTTGAGGTTAGTTCACAGACAATCTGCTCAGAACTTTTAAAACAGTGAAAATCCAAACTAATTTGTAAAAAACTGACAATAAAATTTAACCCTAACCCTAAATTAGAGAAAACTGCTAAAAGAAGCCAAACCAGTCATTCTAAAAACTTCTAATGAATTTTAAATGAGATATGTAAAAACTGAAAAAGAAAAAAAAAAATCCAGTTTAGATAAAACTTCTAAAATCACCTTTTTCTTTTCAAACGTTCTCTTCATTGTTGCTAACTAAGTGAAAATCTGAAGGTGTGAGCTCGTGGAGGCTGAGACTTATTTTGAGGACCAGAACGGTCAACAGGCAAGAAGCAGCTGCTGCATGAGCGGCAAAACATTGTTGTCTTTATGGCCTTGTCGAATAAGTCCAGTTTCTCAGCACCGGCCGGACGGCCAAACAGCGCTCATATCTCTCCTAAAAATACACACGTCAGCGTTCTCTGGATGCTTCAGGACAGCAGGCCTCTAAGCTTTGGCCTCATCAATAAAACTGTGCTTTAAGTGGTGACTGTTACAGGAGTGATTGCGTCTGTTTTGAACCTTTCAGCCTGTAATGACTCTTTGTGTTAGTGTGTCTACGTCTGTCGCTCGTGTGCAAACACATTAGTGTGGTGTGAGTCATTGTAGCCATCCAGCTTATGGCCCAGTAAAATCAGGTAATTAGCACAGCTGCATTGGAGCAGGTATAGGATTATCAAATCTCTGTGTGTAAGACGATAAGCTCCCTACAACATTTCCGCAAACACAGTGAGTTTCCATACAGGTGGAGGGAAGCAGCTGGAAAAAAAGGCCAGGTGTGCACCAGATTATTTGTCTCTCATGTGAGGGAGAAATTGACTAGCTGCTTTAACCCTCTTTACATACTCACTAAATATACCGTTCCAATCCTATTATGCGTTTGCAGAATCATCCTCACAATAAGCTCCAGTGAGATTCAGTTCCCAAATTGCAGGAGCAAAAGGAGAACGTTTCGGGCTGCCCCAACACATGGATTGGTTGCATTCTCAACACTTGAGATTTTTGCTATTTTGCTCTCCATGGTCTAAGAGCGGTGCTGCACACTTATTACAGGCCAGTGTGTGGGTTGATGGTGGGAGATGAGAGAATTAGAGGGTTGAAAATACACAAGCAGACGCAGCAAGAGACAAAATTATACAGCCAAACATTTCATGATGATAACATTGTTTACAGCCTCCGGGGCTGATTTGCTTGCAGACGCACAAATCTGAACACTTGACAAAATTGAGTGTGTGGAGGCAAGAAGTTGTCAGAGAAGATGCTGCCCTTAAAGCAGAAGACCGACTTGAATTATACATGCAGGCAAAGCCCTGATGACTGCACAAGGCAGTGACCTTTGACCTCCCTCTGTATGATGGTAGATGTGTTTTTACTATTTTCTAAAGCATGTCTCGGTTGTATCTGTGTAAAAATAAACCGAATGCTCTGTAATAAAAGTCTAAAAAATCTATAACCAGAGTGAAATGAGTGCTGTGTACTGCCTGTGCTGCAAAATGACCTAACAAACAATAATGTCAAACTTAAAAAGCAACATGCACATAGAGCTTATTAATGCTCCAGCGTGCAACATTTATAGTACTGACATAAAATGTAATAAACATGGCCATGTTTTTATCTGTGTGGAGTCATGTGGAAATAAGAAGCATGTTTTCATTACAGCAGAACAAGCTTCTTGTGCAACACCCATAAACAACACAGGTGGGAGCAAACAAACCATAAAGCTCAACAATTGATCTTCTGTTCTTCTTACAATCACAGGACTGTGGTTTTCTACATGACTGGAGGAAAAAAGTGTACTTGTTATTTATTTAGTTGCAATTTTCAGCTTTGCTGCTAGAGGGCACCACACCCTACACAACAGACCTAAAACTAGTTAGCTTAAAAATGATAAAACTCTTCAGGAAATAATTGCTTTATTTTTTTTTTTTATAATTAGTTACATTTGTGACTTGATTTGGGTTAATATTTTGTGGATTGTTTACTGTTTTTGGAATTCATTTTTTCGTATTCTATTTCCTTCTGATTTTATTTGTTTTATTCTGCCTGGACCATGAGCCAGCTTCACTTTGGTGGTTACCTCATCAGCTGTTCATACTCCTTAATCAACTATCCCTGTATTTGTGCTCCCCAGTTTCTCAGCCTCGCTATCAGATTTCACTAGGGCTGGGTAAGTATTGAATTTGTATTTAAATTTTGATATTGGCTCCTAATAACCACAAAAAAAAATCATCTATATAATACAATTATTATACTTTTTTTAACGCTTCCAGAATCATGATTTTGTCCCCCCCCCCCCATTCTGAAGGCTAATTCAGTCCCTCATGTGTCTTGTGTTGTTGTTAGAAAAAGTCACTGCAAGAACAAGGTCACACTGGGTATATGCATCCAAAAATATGCATGTTATTTTTGATTCTGCTCCGTGGAGTAATGTCTAGTAATATTTCTCTAAATGATTCTATTTCCAGGTATCAACATTCCTGTAAACACCTTTATGTGCACTCACTCTCTGCTTGGACATCTGAGCTTCTGTAGCAGCTTTTTTCTGTTTTATTAACAAAATGTTTCCACTAAACAGCTCATTTCTGCCATCTGCTGACCTGAATCAATAACTGCAGTTCCCTAAAATGTGATTTAAAAAATATATTCAGAAAACTTGCACTATAAAATTGTTGTGCTTTTAAGACAAATACTACTGTTACAGCTATATAATTCTGAAAGCTTTCCTTCAACCCATTCAACTATTAAAAGTTGATAAATTGAACAAAGGTCATAATAAACAATCTATTCCTCTGGGCAACCTTTGGTGCTCTTAATTTGTTGAGCCACATCCAGTGTGGTGCGTCTTTGTTTGAGAAGGACAAATAAGTTCAATGTGTTCCAACTAATCTTGTTAAATAATCAAAATTATGTTTTTTTTTTCTTCTTATAGTTGAGCAGTCCTGGAGTCTGCTCACCATAGTTCCTGTGAACAGAGGAGGCACAGAAGGCTAATTTCAGATAAATGGATTAGCTAAGAGAAATTTTAGCCTTGACGAATCTGGAAAAAAAAAGCACCATTTTAAAAATAAATTGAGCCATAATTAATGCAAAACAGATTACAGAATAATAATTTGAGCAAATAACTCAACAAAACACATTAAATATTACTAGATGAGAGTAATTAATGAACATGCTGGCGTGATAAAGTAGAGAATAAGCATCAAGCCTTGCTCGCACAAAAATGTAATGAAGACTTAATGGTCATTAAAATCTCAGAGATCTTCTTTGTTGGTGTAAAACTCATAAAACACTCCCTCTGTATTATTATTCAGCCTTTTCTGAGCCACTAGTTTGACTTGATTTCACTCAATATACCTATTTTAAAAGGCCTGCTAAGATTTTTTAATGAGTTAAGGTGTGTCATGTCATTAATCTCAAATCTATCAACGCACCGCCAGAAAGTGTCTATTAATCATTGTAATTAAAGCTGTAAAATAAAAAGCCACCTTGCAGGGACCTGTTACATTTTTAAAAGCCTAATAATCTCAACGTGCAACAAGAAGAAAACACAATAAAACAGGCTAATGTGGAACTAAGGGTAAATTATAGCTGGGTAAAAAAGGCTCCAAGGGCACTTTCCATTAAGCTGTATAAAAATAGTTGTAGTACAGTATGTGCTTTATTCACTTATTTACCTTAAACAGACTGACGGGTGAATGTTTGTGCAGAAACATGTTGAGGTTGTTCCAAGATCTGGTGCTTTATATGGAACTCTGGCATATGGATAACAATTCAAATATATTTGATGAAATAAACATATTTGGTGCATGAATTTGTAATGAGTGAGGGCAGAGCACTTTGAAACCAGGGCTGCTCATTCTTTTAAAGGCAGAAATCTCAGTTTAGTGAACTGGTTGCATGTATAATTTATAACTGTGGCTTTAGTTTTTGCCAAGCGTGTGAAAAAGTTTCCAGACTGTTCCGGCTTGTGGTAATTGGCCTGCTTTCTGGGCTTTTATTTCTCACTTATTGACCTCAGCGCTGCAAATCTGAGCAGGAAAACAGTTGAACAACACTTGCTTGTAGTGATGCTGCTTTGCCTGTTTTAACTGTAGATAGTCAAGGTCAGAATAATTGGCTGCGTCTGTTAAGGTGTCACTGAGCCCCCCCCCCCCCCCCC
>SSNR01000004.1:695101-848493 GCA_006937965.1 Callopanchax toddi
ATCTGAAGGTGTGTGTCCTGGTCCATCTGGAAGGTGTGTGTCCCGTTCCATCAGGAAGGTGTCTGTCCTGGTCCATCTGAAGGTGTGTGTCCTGGTCCATCTGAAGGTGTGTGTCCCGTTCCATCAGGAAGGTGTGTGTCCTGGTCCATCTGAAGGTGTGTGTCCTGCTCCATCTGAAGGTGTGTGTCCCGGTCCATCTGAAGGTGTGTGTCCTGGTCCATCTGAAGGTGTGTGTCCTGGTCCATCTGGAAGGTGTGTGTCCTGGTCCATCAGGAAGGTGTATGTCCTGGTCCATCTGGAACGTGTGTGTCCAGTTCCATCAGGAAGGTGTGTGTCCTGGTCCATCTGAAGGTGTGTGTCCTGGTCCATCTGAAGCTGTGTGTTCTGGTCCATCAGGAAGGTGTATGTCCTGGTCCATCTGAAGGTGTGTGTCCTGGTCCATCTGGGAGGTGTGTGTCCTGGTCCATCTGGAAGGTGTGTGTCCTGATCCATCTGGAAGGTGTGTGTCCTGGTCCATCTGAAGGTGTGTGTCCTGTTTCATCAGGAAGGTGTGTGTCCTGGTCCATCTGAAGGTGTGTGTCCTGGTCCATCAGGAAGGTGTATGTCCTGGTCCATCTGGAACGTGTGTGTCCTGTTCCATCAGGAAGGTGTGTGTCCTGGTCCATCTGAAGGTGTGTGTCCTGGTCCATCTGAAGGTGTGTGTCCCGGTCCATCTGGAAGGTGTGTGTCCTGGTCCATCTGAAGGTGTGTGTCCTGGTCCATCTGGGAGGTGTGTGTCCTGGTCCATCTGGGAGGTGTGTGTCCTGGTCCATCTGGGAGGTGTGTGTCCTGGTCCATCTGGAAGGTGTGTGTCCTGGTCCATCTGAAGGTGTGTGTCCTGGTCCATCTGAAGGTGTGTGTTCTGGTCCATCTGAAGGTGTGTGTCCTGGTCCATCTGAAGGTGTGTGTCCTGGTCCATCTGAAGGTGTGTGTCCTGGTCCATCAGGAAGGTGTATGTCCTGGTCCATCTGGAAGGTTTGTGTCCCGTTCCATCAGGAAGGTGTGTGTCCTGGTCCATCTGAAGGTGTGTGTCCTGGTCCATCTGAAGGTGTGTGTCCTGGTCCATCTGAAGGTGTGTGTCCCGTTCCATCTGGAAGGTGTGTGTCCTGGTCCATCTGAAGGTGTGTGTCCTGGTCCATCTGAAGGTGTGTGTCCCGTTCCATCTGGAAGGTGTGTGTCCTGGTCCATCTGAAGGTGTGTGTCCTGGTCCATCTGGGGTAAAGCTAAAACTGGATTTTAGTAAAACATCATCACACCAGCAGTCAGACTGGTGGTGTAGTGTGATGGTCTGGGGCTGATCTGCTGCTTCAGGACCTGGATGACCTGTTGTAACTGATGGAACCATGAATCCTGCTGTCTGCTAGAAAATCCTGAAGTAGTCTGACCTTTGACCTTTAACAGGCCGTTGATGCTGGAAAACCATCCAGTGTGACTGAAATAAAATACTTTTGATAAGAAGAGTGGGGCAAAATTCCTTTAGCAATGTGAGTGGTTCATTACCAGTTATAGCAAACACTTGATTACAGTCGTTGCTAATTCATTAAATATGGGGTCAAATACTTATTTATTATAGGACCAGGTTGGTTCGGATGGCTTTTTTCCTCCTAATAAATATATTTGTTTATTTTGTTCAATATTAAAATTAGTTTGCTGATCTGAAACATTTAAATGACAAAAGCAGAGCAGTGAATACTCCTCACAACACTACAAAACCTGCATGCAGGTTTCCTCCACCGCTCTAGAGCTGAACACAAAACTCCACACAGGAGAGTTTTCTCTTCCAATGGAGCATCTCTGTCAAACTGTTTAAACACCTTGTTGGCAGTCCAGCCTTTTCCACTTTACTTATCTAACGCTCACCAAGTGGTTAGATTCAAACAAAGAGAGAGCAGCATATTAATCACAACCTAGAGTTTGACTATCTGGAGAGCTAAAGAGCTATTCAGACTGAAGGCTGGAGCTGAGTCAGCAATAATAACGTGTGAACTGTGAATGCTTAAGGGCAGTATCAAGATAATTATTATTCATCCTGTCATTATAATAAACATTATCATCCAGATGAGAATTTAAATGTATATTGTAAAAATAAGTCAGCAGAGTAACGCTGATATCGTTATCGTAAAAAATACCAAAACATAAAATCTAATTTGAAGCTATTTATATAAAAAATTAAAGGATGAAGACTCACATTGATCTGGAGTGGGCTCTGTTTATTTTAACTAAGAAAAAACATACACGATGTCCAGGCAGTCTAAAGTGTAGACTTAAGTTCTGGCTGTTCAGAGGAAAACCTTTGTAGGGAGGAGGAACGATGTCAGATGATATTAATGAAAAGCTGAATTTTAAATGTCAGGTCTCTGACTTCAAAACCCAAACTTCAACCCGAACACACACAGAGGACTTCTATCTCAGCACTGAATGTCAGCTCTTGAATTCTGAGTTGTGCAGCACAGACGGAAAGATCTGATCTCAGGGTGAATTCCCTGATAAAACCTGGATAAGGTGTTTTTAAGCAGAAAGGTTTGGTGCTTTCGGGTTACACCTGTTTAAACAAAGAGTTTGTTGTGGTAAAAATAATCTTCCTATCAAGCTCAGATAACACAACCATTCAACAACACACACTGTGATTTACTGCCCTGACTGTCAGCACCAGCTGGCGTCATCTGGAATAGACTTGATCCAGCGCGCTCCCATCAGACGCAGCGCCCCAAAGCATAAGGATGATGGGCTTATTACAGCTACGCTTTGGGTGTCACGTAACGCGTACAAGTCCTCTGCGTCACCCACCTGTTCTCCACACAAATCCAAGGAGATGTGCGTTACGGCCACTGACTGACTGACTGGGTGAAGAATCAACAGCATGACACAGTCTCTACTTTCTCTGACGTCTCTGCTCAGAGAGACACTCAACAAGCAAGCTGCTGAAGCCATCTGTAGGAGGAATCAGACTGTATGAGGGAACTCCAGAGCCCCGCACTCCAGTTCAAAACCATAAACAAGGCGGAAACTGATGAAACCACATGGTGCTGGATAAACAAGAGATTTCCTCCTGTTGTGTGAGTGTGAAGTGAAGTCACACTGAGGACAACATCAAACATGTTCAGTTCGTTTAAGGACGTTCTATAGATCTATGCCTGCAAAAACACTGAAGTGTGCAATCAAGACACTTTTTAATGAGTCAAATCTTAATGTGACTTTTTCCACCCATGTGGACCTTCAGAGGCAAAGACTGTCCAATGAGACTAATGACCAATTAAAATAGAACACACGGCACAAATTTGATGAAACACTTGTTTTAAAAAAATCCATTTCTCTTAATGATTCATTTGTAAACAAACAGATGCATCAAGTTTTGTTTCCCAGGTGGATAATTAATTTGTTTTTTATGGACAAACAAACATAAAATGCTGATTCTGCTGCAGCCCCCCAAAAAACAAACAAACAAAACAACAACTTATGGGCCAGCACCTTGGGCAGGTCAGCTATTTATGGAAGTGTCAAAGATATTATAGCTTCCAATGGGCGGTTGTGATGGATGGATGGATGGATGGATGGATGGATGGATGGATGACCAGGTGAATGAAAAGGAAGATAAGTTAGGATTTAATGTATTTACTGGGGATGATTGTGCTGATTTATGAATAAAGAATATAGTGATGGTTCATTGGATATTTTGCTAATTGACAAACAGGATTAACTCCAATAGGTAACGACAACGTTTTTAACAATGTGTAGCACTCAGGGCATGTGATGGATGAGTGACACCAAAACATCTGTAAAGTTAGCTGAGTTAAGGACATTTGTGTGTTCTGGTGGTTATCTTGAATTGATTTGACTCCAGTGATTATTTTACGAGTTTCAATAAAATTCATCCAGTGGTTTATGAAGTATTTTGCAAACAGAAAGACACACAAGACACACAAACACACACACACACACACACACACACACATAAATATAGGGTAAAAACATTATTGCCTGCCCTTCACCTTTTGGCAGTATGGTGCTAAAAATACCTGTGGGGGTTCTAAATAATAGTAGAGTGACACGAGCGAATTAAAGCAAATTACAAGAAAAAAGGGAATAAAAAGTGAAGAGTTCACGTGGACAACTGAGTAAAAATATCCTCATCCTGTCACTCCCTCCTTCATGTTTATTGAGCAACGCAAACACACACACACACACACACACACACACACACACACACACACACACACACACACACACACACACACACACACACACACACACACACACACACACACACACACACACACACACACACACTGTCAAAACCAGACCTCCCTTTCACCCTCGATTTCTTCTCTCATCTTAGATTCATTTCAACATTCCAGTAATTCTACTTACATGACTCAATACCTGCTAATGTGAAAGATTTAAAGTACGTACACACACAGAGATAAGTGTGTGTGTGTGTGTGTGTGTGTGTGTGTGTGTGTGTGTGTGTGTGTGTGTGTGTGTGTGTGTGTGTGTGTGCGGTTCAGGGACTCACATTTTGGCACAGAATCCTGCAGATGGGAGAAATGGGAGGACCACGGAATCTCCCCAAGAGTCTGTGCTGCATTCATGCCATATTTGGTGCTTCTGAGTATCGCTGTCAGTCACGCCAAGTTTCAAGAACAGCCTGTACATCTCTAGGACCTCGGATGAAAAGCCCATCTGAGTCGCTTCTAATGTTTGACTCACCCTGCTTGACCCACCCGAAGCTTGGCATGTTCGCTACCAGCTCTTATACAGCTGTGCCAAACGTTGTTGCTCACAGAAAAGTGCAATAAACTGACTTTGAAATACTTTCCAGGGATTGCCTAAACCTTCAGTGCAGCCCAGCTCTGGGAGTCTCAGGTAGATTTCCAGCCCATTTCCTACCTAAAGTATAATAAATTTAGCTCAAAGAAAACCACAACGACCCTCCTGTGACGCTCAGCCGCCCTGAGCTGTAAATAAGAAGCCAGTCCGAGCGTTCAGGCCCTCCTAAAAGACACCTCTCTCCCAAACGCTCCAGGCTCCATGGAAGCCAGGCCAGACAAGAAACCAGCTTCCTCATCATCCACACACATATACACACTTATCTCTAGGTCCCTCACTATTTTTCTCTTCGGAGCAACAGCTGAGTGTAGGAGCACAAGTTTGCATCGTATTTGTGTGTGTGTATATATTATGTGTGTGTGTGTGCTGCAGCTACTCCTGCCTGCTGCTCTCTCCACTGATCTGCAGCAGCGTTGGTGGTGTTCGCCCACACACACCCTCCTCATCATCAGCTGCATCCTGACTCCTCTAAAGTGGTAAAGCCCAATGAGTGAGTCCATTACCCCTGCCAACATTTTGCCACCATAAACCTTCACCGTTGGATGTTTGGAGGGTTGAGTGTAACTTGACATCAGGGAAGCTGTTCCATTTTTAGATATTTGCATAGTCACAGGCCGTCGCTTCTTCCTGGGATGCATCATTTCACATGGGGATACACCTATACGGGCTGGGACTGAAGTCTATAACAGGCAATCTAGATTGTTCTCATGCAACAACAACAAAAGACAACCTTAGATGGCGAGGTGCTGTCGTGTTGGGTAGGAACGGTGTGCGAGATGGGACATGAAATAAAAAAGGGCACCTATAAAAACAAAGAAGGACAGACCCTGACACAGACATATCGCCTTTTAAGTGATGCGTGAAGCACAGCGGCTCAGGGAACCTCCTCTCCCTCCAATGAAGATGAAACAAAATGCCTCGAGATAACATTGCCTCTTCTTCCTCCCCCCCTCTCGCCCCCATTCTCCTTTGTTCCAAGAAGTCACCTTTAACCCAACGACATGAAGAAAACCCACTGTTGTCCACCCTCTTCTGCCACACCTTACACCATTTGTGCACACACACAAAAAAAGGCCTCGGTGATGGGAAGATTGCTGCCTTTCATTTGTCTAGCCCACTGCACTGCTTACTGTGAAGCTGTAATTAGTGTCAAGAACAAATTTGTTAGTGCTAATAAGGCTCCAAGCTGTGTTGCTAGCAAGCACAACATGGCAACAAGCAGAGCGGAGCAGCCAGATGTAGCCACTGCTGGATGATGGACGGTTAGGATGTAGAACCAGAATCGGAGGAGGTGCACAGCTGTGGCAAGCTGTGGAGCCAAAAGGGAGGCAGTCCACAAGCCTAATGTTGGTGATTTAATCCACCGCTTTGGTTCAGACTGCATCAAAAACTAGAGCATTTTATCACCTCATTTCCTTTTTTAATGGATTTATTTGCCGTTTTTAAGTGTGTTGGTGAGTAAACATAATAAACGTTATAATTTATTATTATTATATTCATCATTATATAAAGTAGGGTCTCTGTGTTGTTGTGGACAGGACACCAGGCTGACCACAGCTTCACTGGTGCTTCTAAAACATGTTTGACTTCTGCATTAAAGTTCATAGGACACTTAGAAATCAGACTGGCTTGAAAGATCATTCATTTTGATGTACACACAGTCTTTTTGCAAGTTTTCTTTCTCTTTTTTGTATAGCAAATTGAAATACTCCAACAAATGGCACCTCATCATGTAAAAAAGGCAAACTTGTTGTGGTTGGTCATAAAGAGTTAAACTGTTATTTTAGCAGAAATATTTCTCCTTCCAGATTTGACCTACATTTGTAAATAACCAAGAATTCTATATTATTCGTCTTATATTCGGGGCCATCCTTTATTTGGGTTAATATGATATTTATTTTCACTTTTGGTATTTATTATTATTATTATTATTATTATATGGTATTTAGTTGCACTTTTTGAAAGAACTTTAAAGGTTTACAAAGAATCCAACACTTTTCCATGTTCAGAGGAAATTCAGGTCCTAACTGGTTAAAACTGCAGCGCTTTGATGGACTTTACTCAGAATTGGATCAATGGTAACAAATGAGTATATTTCATTGAATGTAGCATTAAAAAAAGAACAAAATAAAACAAATGTCAAGTGTGAAAAACTGGATACCCCAAAAATGTTTCCTATTTATTAAGTACAGACAGACCTAATGAAAAGATTTATACATGTGGAAATTTTATTAAAACTCTGCAACGATCCCTAATGAGAACATAAAACAAGCTGGATGAAATCAGACAACAAATTAAATCCTCATCAAATCCTCAAGGATCATTTTCCAACACAGGGCAGAAAATTGTATTTCCTGCAAGTTTTAATAGCCAAATCTATCATTTCCATTTGCAATAAGGCAAAAAGAATAGAGTAATAATCAATCGTTCTTAAAAGCTCCAAGCACTTTTGACTTATGACACTCTTTTTCAGGCTCTAAATATAGTTTGCTCTGTGAGAAATAGACCCAAGAATATTTCCAGTTAAGGAATACCACACCGTAGCTGTCTGACAGGAGGACGTTATCAGAAACGGGCATTACACCAGCACTGCAAGGGAGATAATCCATATATCGTAAGCTCTCTGCAGATATATGCCTTTGGGAACTCCATTTCACACACGTATCACATTTTTATTGCTTTTGAAAGAAGAAGTTAAATCCCCTGCTGTAGATGGAGGTATTACAGGTAGGGTTCTGTGTGCCCTGCTGAGAAGGAAGCAACAGTTTTGGTGCAGCTTAAAGAATTTTGTTCACAAAATCTTTTTTATTTGTTGCAAGACACAACTTAAATACTATAATTTGCAAGGAAATACCAGGTTTTCGTGCAGTTTTACAACATTTAAAACTACACGCTCACTAAATGCTGAATTTATTCTTCGTGTTTCTCCTCAAACACACCCACCTCCCCCTCCTGTCCTCCCTCCCTCCCTTTATATCTGATGTCCCTGTCGGCACTGTCCACCTCAGATAAAGATAGCTTGTTTATCAGATAGTGGACAGCATGCCAGTGTTGATTAAAGCTCTGTAAAGCAATCTCTATTTGTCACAAACACCAACTGGGTCATTACATTATATCCCAAAGACCCCCGCTGAACAAGAGGGGGAAGAAAAGCTCATTCAAATATAAAAACTGCTTGTGTTGTGATTAGTTTTTTAAATTTACAGATATTAAAAATTAACACAAGCGTAAACACAAAGATGCTAAAACTGACCATCCTCACTGCAGAGTTGTTGCATTCGCCAGAAACCAGATGCTTGTTGCAGAAAGATGTAAAATAAACAGAGCAGATTTAGACAAGGTGGCTGGAAGGGCAGAGAAGATTACACAGAGGTCTGTTGACAACTTCTCTTTTTTTCACTCTTTATTCCCCTCTTGTCTATTTATTTCCCTGACCTGTGCCCTGCTGCAGTCCCTCCAACATCTGCCCACACGGGAGATAAGCAGATTAATTGAAAGATTTGGATTTTTCCTCATTTAGTTTGTCTGGCTCCAAGATATTTTCCTTCTTTCTCCAGCTTCTATTACAACCCCCCTAAAAAAAGCACACACACTAAACTTTTATTTTTTAAAACTAGGTCCCCTTTGCCTTCTTCAGCAACATGCATTGCTGACCAGACGGACATAAACAGCCCAGTAAAATACTGTCAGAGGATTGTTTATTGCAGCATCCTGCTTCGGATTTGGGGTATCCTTGTGTAGCTCGCAGCGAGAGTAGAAAGTTATGTTTATCGTTCATTGAGGAGATAAAAACGAAGCTGGTTGGAAAAATTACAGGCCTGTGTGGCAGGGAGTGTATATATAAAACAAGCTAAATAAAAAATATCATCCACCAGGGACATGAAAACTGTTGCTTTCTTCATTGAAATGACTAATATTACTAATTCTTTTGCAGAACAGTGGTAATGTTTGCAAACCCGTACTGTAATAATTCCTCCAGATTCCTTGATTTGGAGGTGCTTTAGAGAATAATGCATGGATGCAATTGTTTTATGGAAGGAGAGAAGAGAGGAGAAAATCATAGCTTGTAAAGTGTTGAAGGTGAACCTGCAGGGCAGCTCTAACTCCCTTCAGAGGCTTCAACTCTACTGTTTCTGCTCACACCAAAACAGGAAAGTCATCATGCATACATGCATGATGACTTTCCTGTTTTGGTGTGAGCAGGAAAGTCATCATGCATACATGCAGACAGCTGCAAGGGCAGGCAGGCCTACATACATGCATGCACATATGTGTGTGTGTGTGTGTGCGTGTGAGTCAAACAACACATTTGCTTCTGTACCTTCCACGAAAAGGTCAAGCGTCCTGCTTCTGTTTCCAGGTCGGTTCATCAGAGAATTAAGACTAAATATTTACAGATGAACTGAAGAACGGCTGCAAAGAATGTCAATCGTTATGGTTTATAAAAGTGACATTTTCCCTGTGAGTCCAAATTTCATAGCAAATTAACAGAATTAAATGTCTTAAAATGTCAAGTGAGACAAACCCGTTTAATCACCTTCATCCAACATGTGGGTGTTCTGTTTTAGCTAGCGGCTCTGGAAATATCAGAAAACACAGTTAGGCCTAATATGCTAACTTTATACATTGACTTATATATAAATATAAAGCAAACTCCTCTGATGTACAGACAATAAAATATGCCATGCATGAAATAAAACAATGCATTTCGCTCATGTATCCACTCACACAAATGCACTCACTCCCAGGGCAGTCGTAATGAGACCGCCTGATTTAGAGTATCGATCAGCTGTTCTAAGCTGCAGAGGGTCGCTGGAAAAGCATGACATCATGTAAAAGGCAACAGTGCAGCCTATCAGACAAGGCCAAATACAAGGTGACGTGCACTTTCCCTCTGAGCATTGTTAAATCTAAAAGACAAATGAGTAGTAGACGTCTGAAAGCAGGTTTTAGACTTTAAAGAGACAGAATTCACCTTTAATAATTCACAAGAATCTACACATTTGATAGTTAGGTTGCTGCTTTTTAAGTAGGAAATCATAGTTTATACTAAACAAAGACTATTTTTCTTTAACAAAAACAAATGTAACATATTTTACAGACCTAAGTTTTGTACTTTGTATTTTCAGTTGTTTGGGTGTTTCTTGCATCCCATGGTCCTTTAAGTCATGTCTTGATTTACAGGTAGATGCTCAGAATAAGAAACTCATTTTAACAGGTCACATTGACTCTGGCACACATGACAATAACTTTCACTTTCTCTGGTAAAAAAAATAAATCACATCCTTTTTTCTCCTTTGGTAGTTCTTGCAGCTTGTTCTTGACACACAGCAGCAGAGCAGAACTTCTTTTTTGTGCAGCGTCAAACAACCAGTGTATGATTGGTCACAAGTTTGGAAAAAGCATGGAGGGGAAATGCAGACTGCTGCAGGGGGCGGGCACAATAAGGACTTCCCTGAAGTTCTCCACTTGAGTTTCTCATGAAGTCTAAAATGCCCAGAATAAACTTTATTCTAGTTCTTGCCACGCTGAGGAAACAGGTTTAGTGCAAACTGTTATTTCTTCATCCCTGAAATGCTCTCCTGTGTCCTCCTCATGCTTTAAGCTCCTATGAAGATCCTACACTCATGACCTCACTTGTTCCCTCTCCTGGCATGACTGTCATGGATGCAGCCTCATGACAGATCACATCATGCTAATAAAAGTCTACCACCTGATGGGGTCTTAGCCTTGGCATGGGGACACCTTGATATGAGCAGAGCAGCACCACGTCGTGGATACTCTGCTGCCTTTTTCCACCTATAGAACCACCAAAAAGATCATCTATAGCTCAGCCTTGTTATGAAAGTTTTATGCGTTCTAAAAACCACTGTTGACCTATAACGCTCCATCACACGCAGTGAGAAGCTCACTGCTTTCACCTGACAACCATCAACTCTTTTAATGTCATAGTGAGGTCTTCATCTTGTACAAAGGGTCATAAATGAGGACTAATGCTATACTGAATGTTAAAATCTTACAATTAGTCACACTGACGAACACATATTGCTGTATTCCACAAAAGAGCTCAAGTTTTATTTGGACATTTACTATAAAACGAGATAAACTTTGTAGCCAAAACCTAAAACAATGGAGCAGATGAACATAAAAGGCCCCTCAAACGTTAAACACAGGCTGGTATCTGAGCTTTGGTGAAAGTCAGCTCACCCTTCATGACTAAGATTCCACCCATTGATTTTTCATGAGCAAAGCCATTACATGCAATGAATTACAGCGCTCATACGTTGTTTGATCATCCTGCACGGCGTCATGCCTGCTCTCCCATCCTGCACACACTGATCTGAACAGCCTGTTCACACAGCAGCGTGGTACAGTAAAACAACACCAAGTAGAAGAATAGTTCTCCAGCTGCTGGATTTGTTTAGCAACGCTCCTCTTTTTGTATTTCTAAATGGCCATGTGGTTTACTCTTAATTACACTCATACCATGAATTTATCACTCCTGAAATACAATCTTGTTCCATGCCCACACTGTGAGTTACTGTGCAGAGTAGTAGTAGATGATTTTTACTTTTTCCAAACTAAACATATTATTCATATTGTTCCAGTAGCTGATAACAGTGTGAACTCCGATATAGAGGTCTGATAGAAATATTGCCCTCCTTGTGGTTTTTATTCCCAGATATACAGCGGCTGACACAGCTCCTTTCCAGATGGAAGGACATATGTGGAGAAGTATATTTCTCTCCTCGGCCCCTGTGCTCTGACGGGTTTAAAAGTGCATCACTTTATAATCCCTCCTGAGGGAATGACAGATCTCAGGGGTCATCAGGACAGCAACATTGTGGGCCTCCAGTGAGACACTGAGTGGTTTATAGATTATACAACTAAAGTTACTTTGGATTTGAGAAGGATTTATTTCACCGCACTCCCCCCACACACACATTTCTTTCTTTTTCTTTGAATTATTTAGAATATTTGTTTTTCTTCAGCATTATGCTGCTGATCAAAGCATTTAAAACATGCATGTCACCCACACCTCTCTCCAGATAGGACAGGCTGCACGTTTTAGCTAAATGTTCAGTCCTAATGATGTGGGCATTTATTATATATTTATTAACTGATATCTTGATCTTTAGGGCTTTATATCAATACATAATATACTAAATAGATTGACTAAATTTACAATTGCAATTTATTTCTTCAACACATTTCACAAAATTAATCAAGTACACTTGCTATAAGTAAGTGTTTTAAAGGGTTACTATGCAGTTTTGCTTGTTTTGGCTCCCCTTGGTGTCCGTTTTAAATCACTGTCGTAAAAATGTTAGCACCATTGTTTCTGCTCAGGAACACCTAAATCTACCTGTTGAAATGTCTCCTCAGCCTTCATAGCTTTCTACATGAGCGGTTATTTATTCCTTCAAAGAAATCAGCTGTGTTCAAGCAGGGAGAGATTGGGAAAAAAAAGCAGGAATCATGAGCTAAAAACACTAAGGCGCTAGCATAACAACTAGCCACTTTGGGTTAGCCTAACCCTCGAGAGACACGTGACTTTGTGAGACTTTTGGGGCACCGGACTGGAGAAAAAGATGTTGCAATCATGGTATCCTGGATCCAAGCAGCAGATGGGGCTGAGTGACTTTTCATTAACGCTGCAAAGGGTCAAATTAGCACATACTGGCTCAAGGAAAAGATTTAAAAATATAAAATAGTTGCAAAGTATGCCTTTAAAACTCTCAGCAAGCAAAGTGAACAGTTCAGTCAGTGCCTGATGTGAGGATATATCTGAAATACAAGGTGCATCTGAGGACATGCTTCAAGTGCAGCCTCTTGGAAGTTTTATGCTGCACTGAGTGGACGGCATCAAAGCTGTCCAGTGTTGTGTTTTTAAACTAAAGTTAATAAAAGTGTTCCCATATGAAGTCTACCAAAACTAATGTGGCAAGCAGCTGAAATGAGCTTCCTTCAAAGAATGCCCGCTGTAATCCTGAGGTGTGGGGATGCTCGGCATATTCAGGAGAGGCTCAAAGCAAAGTTGTCTCTGCATCCAACAAAGCAGGAACAGGTGGTTCTAATGAGGATGCCTTTTGCTTTTGGCATGTCTGACTGAGAGGAGGCTTCAGGGCAGACTCAGAACACGCTGGAGAAATCACATCTCTCTGATGGTTGGAGAAAAACTTTGAGCTGGAAGAAGGAGAGGAAGGTCTGGAGATCAAAGACTGTTGACCTGGTCCCAAACATGAAGGGATGATGGATGACTTTAATTCATTATACCGAGTTTAGCATCTGAAGAGCTAATCTCCAAACCTAAACCTGATCTGGATGTTTTTAAGTTCAGATTTTATTCAGTGATACAGTCTGTGTATCTATGGTTTTCTGGAGCTTGTCAAGAACAAAAACTAGAAAAAAAAACCACAATAGTATAAACTCTTAAAGCTTCTCCCACAAAAACAAGTTGATCCATAACATTTGCAGTTTTAAATGACGGCCATGCAGCTAACCGTATAGATTCTGATGATTCAAAACGTATTTCTGCCTTTTTCATCCCTTCTTATTCCCACTGAACTTTAATCTTACATCACAGTAAGAAAGCCAGACACTGCTTCACCTCTCACCCATCCACCCAACAGCTCACTCAATCATTCATTGGTGGAGCAACAGAGAAGTCTGAAAATGTTTTCCCCTAAAACAGTTTTAAAAAAGATGCATCCATAACCCATAGCTGAGCCCTCAGACAGGAAACGGTGAACAAACATTACATCCAGGGTCGGTGTACAAATCGCACTTCAAATGTGAGTGCGTTCAACAATCCTAGCTAATTATACAGTAGATCGCCTTTCCATTTGTGAGATTAAAACCAGCGGAGTGATGGGGCTTCTTTTAACTGGTCCATCTGAGGGAATAAAAGGCTGAAGGATGGTATTTTGGAGAAAAAAGAAAGGCAGTGTGAGTGCTTCGTCCTCCAGATGAAGACCAGCACTTGTTGCCAAAAAGCCCAAAGAATACCATAATCAATACTGGCCCTACTATTCCAGGAACAGGGACCAAGTGGGTGTATTGAGTTTTCCACATTTTGATCCAAGAGAGCTGAAACTCTTAAGTGTTTCCCAGGAATGGTTTAACGTGATTTTTCTTTTATTTGTTAGAAATAGCCGTGCTTAGTTTAGCAGCTGATTGTTTCAAAGGATTTGACATAAAATCAAAATATGTTAACGATAGACATGACCCAGCGTTTTAGTGACATCACCACCTTTAATGCTGTGCTTCAGACACAGAAATGTGATATTATAGCAGTGTTTTATGAACTCTAGAGTACTGGTGAGTGTGTGGGTGTGTATGTGTGATCACTATTAGGCTTTCCCTCCTTCCCGCCCTCATCTCCTTTAATGTGGTGACCATGGTTACAATTTTCCGCAGCCACCGGAGCGAGAGGATGGATAAGGTGTTCAGAGCACAGCAACTCAATCTATCTTACCTTATGAACTGGCGGCTAGAGTTGGATATTACAGCCTTTAAGGATGTACAAGTATTTGGGATATGGGATATGGCCATCATATTTCTTTATGTAGTCAACTTTCTGTGTCCTTTTCCTAAATCACGCTGCTGGCAGGCCATGTGTGACTATGAAGTGATCTATGTTATTAGGCCGTAAGGTTCGGTGCTTTCTCTACTCATACTCTTTCTTTTTTTATAGCCTGGGGTGTCGAAGTTCCCATTTCACTTAGCCCATCGAGCTTTATCTCCTGCATTTATCAAACCTTACTTTAATCCACAAAAGGTAGGATTACCTATTTTGTTCTGCAGCTTAATTCTGCCTGGATATGCAAGGATGTGGAATATGCATCATAAAAAGAAACATGCAGCATTTATTCTACAATTATAACGGTGGATGAAATCTGATCAATGTGAATTTCTAAATGCTTTGTTTAATCAAAATTGTGTACTGTTATCCTAAAAGGATTACATATAGAATTATTATAATTATATTATTATTAATAGTTAAGAAGTCCAGATGAGTAAAGCTTGTAAAAATGAGTCTACCCCCAAAAGATGTCAGTTATTCACATTGTCTTGCTGTTTAGGGCCTTGCAAAGTTAGGAAAAACAACAATTTTAAGTAAAGTTTGATCAGCTGATCTGTTGATTTGGTCTTTATTTATTTGCTATTTTCATAAACAATTAGCATCTATCACATCTGAGTATACTAGATAAAGTAAATTAGCGTGAATGCTGAAGCCAAAAAAAATCAAAACGCCCCCTAGTGGCTGGGTGCAGTATAATATTTAAGACCCACCACTTCCAAAAAAACCAGGAGTGTCCAATGCTGGTCCTGGAGGGCTGGTATCAGCATGTTGTAGAGCTTTCTCTGCTTCAGCACACCTGATTTCAGCCAGTGGCTGATTAAGGCCTTCTTCAGAGGCAGATGACATAGAGAACAGGTGATTCAACCACTGAATCAGGTGTTGGATACCGGTCCCTGCAGGATACCGGTCCCTGCAGGATACCGGTCCCTGCAGGATACCGGTCCCTGCAGGATTGAGCACCCAACAAATGGAGAAGGGTCTGGCTGCGGCCGCTGTGGAGCTCCACAGTAACCGGATATACGTCACCTCCACACTAACCGAAAACACATGACCTCCACAGTAGCCAGAAGAGAGGCACCTGGGTCAACAACCCTCCCCCTAACCCTAACCCTAACCAATTCCGGTACGGTATACGGAGGTTGTGTAAAAGTCGATTTAATTGAAGTTTCGTGTTTCCGGTTAGTGTGGAGGTCACGTGTTTCCGGTTACTGTGGAGCTCCACAGCGGCCGCAGCCAGATACTATTGAACAAATGGGACATTATCCTGACTAATAATATAAAAATACACCTCAGATCATTTTATTACTGGTTTTGACTCTGTAGATTTACATAGTTCTCACCTTGCTTCTATACATTTAAATATTCATTTTATATTAATATTATAATTAGTTTGTTGATTAAATATAAATGTTGGTATTTATCAACCAAAATTTAAAAAAAGGTTTAATCAGCTATCTAAGCATCGTCTGTTAAGAACCACTCTGTTGACCTCTGATCTGAAGGGTTTTGAGGAGTTTGGCTTTCTGGAGATTATATGTTTTTGTAACTCAAATTTAAAACTGCTCAATGACTTTTTAACTCTAAGTTCCTAAAATGATATCAAATAAAAAGCTGGATTTTGCCTGATAAAATAAATAATAATGATAAACACAATTTTAAAATAGCCCATATCAAAGGCAGATCAGTAAAAATGTCATTAAAGTCTATTTTGTTATCGCAAGCTGTTTTAAATGTTAAATTTCACAAGTCTGTCAAGCATGATGTCTAATAGCTATTAAGCAATTAAGTCATAAAAGCTATGGACCAAACTGTCTGGAACAGTCCATCAGCTCAGCATCCAACCAGCTGATGTACGTTTCTGCCCTGGGAGGGATGAGTTTTATAGGAAATAGCCCTGATCTGCTTTGTTGATTCTCACAGAGAATCATTCATCTCACTCTTGATTATAAAGACCACTCTAACACAGCTTTATATAGATCCACCAGGTTTCTGTCAACATCAGAACAGAGCCCGACACAGCTTCACCCTCAAACTCATAATATTGCATTCTGCAGCAAAAAACAGTCCCAATTACAGATTTTTAGCCACTCCTATGAAAATACTTATATAATACGTGTACCTAGATAAGTATTTAACTCATACGGCACCATGAGACCAAACAAATCACTCCATGATCTTGTTTTGGAGAAGATTTTGAGCTTTATGTAACACCATATCAATCCTGCGTTGTTTTCGCTTCAAATCAAAACTGGTGGGTAAAAAATGAAGCAGGCTTTACATGAATAGTTTAAACAGACTGACCTGAAACAGCTATGACTCTTTCTGTCTTCTTGATTTGCATAAAATGCTGCATTAAACTGTCTTGTTAAATCACGGCACGCTAGTCAGAATCAGATTGAAACCCAGGAAGAAGATCAGCATTAGATCTGACAGAGAGAAAACACAGAGCCTGTTCAAAACCCAACTTTGAAGTCGGGCAGATAAAAGCAGTCAAAGCAAGTCTTAATCAGGCTGTGGGAGTTGAACACAAATATATAAAAGATCATTCTCTGATATTTCATGATCGTGTATCAAAGTGTGTAAGTTACCGATGTTTACACACAAACTTGTCACCATTGTGTTTGGGGATATCCTTCATTAAAACCAACCCTCAGGACGACACATGGGTCTGTTTCAGCCATGAGGACGATCAGATCATTAAACACATCACTGCTCTAATTTGCAGGTTTTTTCCCACTTTTTCATGCAAATGGTTTGTTAATTTTTTTTTCAGGGTTCCTACAGGGTCTTAAAAAGCCTTAAAAGCATTGAATTCATGAAATTGGAAATAATACCTTAAAAAGACTTGAAAAAGTCTTGATTTTTGGTATCTGGGTCTTAAAATTTGCTGTATGCAACTTCTCCATATCACATTTCACCTTAAAGATTTCATTTGTCAACCATGATTCTGATTAAATAACGTAGCATAAATAAAGACTAATGGAACCAGTAGAGCTTTCCCCAGTCACTAAAAGTAGATATCTGACGCCACAACTACAGACGGTAAACACAACACAGACATGATGGACCACAAGCAACAAGCCGAGGAGAAGCACGAAAAATCAAAGACAATGTCAGCAGACCACAAGAAAGGTTGACCAACACCTGTTAGGGTTTTTAACACTACCTAGCTACCAATTTCCTGCTAGGGTTAGCCTATGAGGAAATGTAAATGTAACAAAATGTAACAGAATAAAAAGTCTTTTCGTCTTTGGTTAAAACCAGTGGAGAACAATGTTTTAGAGGCTTTTTGTACCGTATGCAAAAATAGGATTTAGCTAGGTACAACTGGCGTGAAGGCATTAAAGCTGCACTATGTAATTTTCAAACAAGCTAGGTATCGCTAGCTATTTTGCACAAACACGTCTCAGAGCTCTCACCCCTCCTGTCGGGTGTAACCCTTACGCCTTGCCTCCCCCGGACATTGCTACAGTAAACAAGAGAGTGCAAAACACCAGCAGTTGAAATGTTATGCTAATGTTCACCCTGGTTTTTCCTCTTTCTACATCAACATCTGTTATATAGGCAGTAAAATTGGTATTAGATTTGTATATAAATCGTCTTAAAAACACTTGAATTTGACTTGAAGAAACCTGTAGGAACCCTGTTTTTTGCACAAATACACTAAACTACCCTCCTCAGCTGCACATTTCTTCAATCTGAGTGACATTTTAAAGACTTTACAGCATTATATTTTCATGCTGTAAATTTGCCCCTAACTGTAAAGTCTCTATTTGTGTGTAATTCTTTATGCTTTGACTCACCTGTCACTTTGCTGCTGGTACCCCTGAATTTATCCACTGAGGGACAATAAAGGCTATTTCTATTCTAAATTATATATTTTTACAAAAATTTGATTTGATTTGTTTTAGGGTAGTTTAAAACATTATTATTATTATTATTATTATTATTATTATTATTATTATTATTATTATTATTATTATTATTATTATTCCTAAACAGTTCTGTAGCTGCTGGTAAACCTGCCATGAAAGATGGTAATCAGAATGCTGTACCACAATGATTTAATCAGTTTACTTTAACTACAGGATAAACAGCCAAAATACTAATAAAAAAGCAGCATCTTAAAGGAAAATATGACAAATGTCTTTAATTAATTCCCTGGGGATCACTGAAAAATGGCACATCAGGGCATTCATTCAATCTGACCAACTTCGGTCCATGTTTTCAAAGTTTCTCTAGAAAAAGCTGAGGATTGTCGATTGACGGTAACATTAAATACTGGGCATGTAAAAGCTTCTTTTGAGGTTAATTTAATGACATTCTCTTAGCAAACAGTTCAGTAGCTCTTAGTTAAAGTGAAGGGATTGAGGTCATCAAAGAGGGGGAGCAACCATGGGCGTAGATTTGGCATGGACGGGGGTGACGTGTCCCCATCAATACCCAGTAATCACTGAATTGCCCCTACCAATAATTCGATCCAAGGGTGCAGAAATAGCGCTGCACCCCCACTAATAAAACGTGCCACCCAGCGGACTGAGGTGCTGTCCTGCTGTGCGTGGACCTGCGTCCAGATAAAGGAGGCGTGTCTGGATCGACCAGCGCGAGCCCTGCACCGAGCCACCGACGCTAATGGCACCTGCCACCGGGTCTGGACGATGTGGACCAGGCTGGACTGGCCATCTGGCGTTTTCCCGTTGGGGTAACTTCGGGCCTGTGTGGATTATCCTGTCCTGGTCCCCACTAGGGCTGGGCGATATGACGAAATACTTCGTCTGGATGATAGAAAATGTTTATTGTCAAATATAAAGCTCTATCATTTATGACACAGTTAGGAGATTTACGGCAGTAATTTATGTCAAAATGCACTTTACGGCATGCCCATGCAAAACATAAACAAACATGAGGCAGATGAAAGCGGACATGTTTTCGACCAGGGTCAACAGGATAACCAGCTAACCCAAACCGAGGAACTTGTGCCTAAAAGAGGGACAACTTCTGTCACATAGATGCGGTTTATATATATAGAAAGAGCAACGTGGACCAGACAACAGTTGTTTATAAATTTGCTGGCTCCCGGTCCCAACAACGGACTCCGACACCACAAATTAATTTATCACCTGTACAAAAACCACGACACAGAATACAAGACAGTCAACAAGCAAAAGCTGCAAAAGCAGCGTCGAGTGTTAGCATAAGGGTTCATAATAAACTCCAGACACTGCAACAGGCTTTTACCCGCAGCACATCTTTATGCCAGAGCGATAATTGCACTCAATGCTGAGGAAACCTGAACATGGGAATTGTGCAATAACTGCAGTGCGGGATGTCTGATTTGTTTTTAAATTTTTTTATTCTTGATTCTTAACCCTTAGCAACTGCTGTTTTAGTACTTTATCGTAATTTAGTATTTATTTTTTATGTTCAGGCACCTTCAGGATTGCACTCTCAATTTCGTTGTACCTGTACAATGACAATAAAGGTGATTCTGATTCTGATCATGTAGCGCCTAGCTCCCGCCGATGGAAGGAGATTACTACCGCTGTTACCAAGCACATCTGTCAAGATATGAGTCCAGTCTACATGTTGGAGAAACGTGAGTTACTGTCATGTTCTGCCCCCTTGTGTCCAGTTCGTGCCTGTGTTCCTCCTCCTGTGTCCTGCACTAATCCCCTCCAGGTGTGTCGTCTCCTTGATTAGCTCCCTCCCTCTCTATGCTGTTTAGTTCAGTCACTCTGTCGGTTCCTTGTGCTCTATCCCCAGCCTCATGTGTCCTGTGTCTCCTGAGTCCTGCCAGCAATAAAGCTGTTTTGTGTTCAACCTCACCTGTTCCTGCCTCCGTCCTCCTGCGTTTGGGTCCTGCACCGCCCCAGTTCATGACAGTTACACTCGAACCGAGATATGAAGTCATGTTACCTGATTTATATGATGCATGTTGGGTCACAGTGGAGGAGGAGATTCACAAGGAGGTGTTCTATGTTTCGTATGTTTATCGTCATCAGGATATAAAATGAGCTAAATTTTAACCATATCACCCAGTTCTAGTCCCCACCGGTCCCCACCCACTGCACTGGGCCTAAATACCCAGATGTCTTGCTCCAATCCATGATGCCAGAGGCAGGTCAGGGTTTTCTCTGGTTGTATGAACCAGAGTAGTGCTCCCCCTCTTCTACCTGTAGCTGTAGTCAGGCACAGAATTACTGAAAGGAGAGGATTTCACCTAAACTTTGACTTCTTTGAAAATAGAATTGAAACATTGGTTATTTAAAGGTATTTTCACTAACAAAAGACAAAGATATGGCTTGTCTACCAGAGGAAGATATTTTTTAAGGTAACATTGTTCTTAAAATTAAGGCAAACTACAACATTATAGGATATTGGTGAAAAAGCAGCTGCAGAGTCATCAACCATCTAATATTCTAGCTGTAATCAGCCTGCCAGGCTCTCAACATGATCGAACAATAAACAGCAAGAAGTAATATTCTGCTAAATAACTGCATTTATTTTAGGAATACAACTACATTTACTGTAGTTTGTATATTCCACATTATTTGTTTAGGTTTCCCACACTTGAATTAAAAAATTTATTAAAAAAAGACTATTTTTAGCTGAAATTAATTTTTAAAAAGTATCTCAAAAACTGCAATTAAATTAAGATTTCAGCCTTGAACTTCATGTGACTGTAAACACTTTAACTTGTGTTGTGCCATTCTCCATATTCTCCATATGACTAACAGTATATAACATGATGAGAGGTCAAAGTTCATCAAACTGTTAGGAGCAGTCCTTAAGGAGAGCCAGTCAGCGTTATGAAAGTAGGTCCAGGAGTTAAACTGAGGTTCCTGTGTCGTTTAGCAGAGAGAAGAAGATTAAAAGTGAAGGAAAAGAAACGGTGAGTCAGAAACGTTCTCACAAGGACTGAAGAAACGAGAAGAGGCAGATCTAGAAAGTAGTTTAAATTCCACGGGCCACCAGCGAGCAACTGATGCAAATAAAATATAATCTGCTGAGGCACTTCGACAGTCTTCTGCCATAACACAAGATTTGACCAATTACAGGTGTAGAGGCTGCGGAGGATTCCTGAATTTTCAGTTATTTAACATTTCCTCTGCTTCAAAATGATGAATGAATCTTTCAATACTTTTTTCTTGGTAATGCAAACCATAAACAGCAACGCATCTAAATTTAGTCCCCTATCAGCACTGTGTCCCCTTCTTTCAGTTGATGGTTCATTAAATCAGGAGATAAATAATCAATTAGATTAGATTAGAAACCAATCTTTGTGTTTAAAAGTTGGCAGATTGTTTCTTGTGCTTTTATCAAACACTGCTACTTTGCTTTGATGAGAAGAGGCAATGGGAACGCAGTGCTGTCAGCAAGCGCTACTACACACACACACACACACACACACACACACACACACACACACACACACACACACACACACACACACACACACACTTCCACATTAGAATTAATGAGGTAAGAATGCCAGATTAAGGCTCACTTGGGATAAATCCATGTATAGATGAAGCAAAGCTGGAGAAATTCAATCTGTTGTCCTATAACCTTTGCTGCCAAGGCTAACACAGGCTTTACTCTCCTGCCCATTTCATTTGTGATCAATGGTCACACACAGGAGAATATAGCCAATGCAGCTTTCCATCCATCAAGCCAACTCTGTAGAGGTTGAGCAACCAACCCAAAAAACGGATCTAAAACCAAACCTGAATGTCTTTAGACTGGATTAATATGGGGTTTACACAGGAGACGTATCTCTAGTATTAAAGCTTCAGGATGGAGAGCTGCTGCTGAAAATGAAACATGAAAGAAGAGAAAGGAAAAACTCTTTTATTTTCAGAGCAGCAGTTCAACTCTCTTCAGGTCAGTCGAGTAGTGAGGTCTTATGTAAGTGCCACGCTGTTAGAAGCCAACAAGCCCGACATCGATTTGTCCTCGCAGGAGTACGAGCCCAAGAGTTTTACAATACAGTTACAGGAAGTCTCAGGTAAACCTGAAATGTAAACAACTCAAATTTCATCCAAATAACAAGAAATGATAAAAAAAAGATGCTAAATATTCCAACAGAACTCTAAGGACATTAAACAAGTGCTTTACTGTATTCACCCACAGAAAAAACCTGTTGAGATAATAGAGCCTTGAATATGAGAGATAAATAAAAGCGAACGAAAGCCGTGCAACTGAAACACAGCGATGACATTTAAGACTATAAGAAGCTTAAGGTATTGTTGAAATGTTTACGCGAGAAAGCTTTCTTTTCTGGGAAGTCTTCCACAAACATCTGCCCACACCAGGCCAAGAGGAACAACTAAGCCGCTGCGTGTGTGTACTCACATGTGCAGCACACACACACACACACAATCACAGCTGAGCCCACGACACAGGCACAGGTAAATACACACCGCAATCCAATGAGTTTTATTCGTGCCTCCTATATTTATTTTTCAATTTTATTTAATGTTTCTCCGCTCCGCCGGGGACCCTCTGCATCGACCCTTCGACAATTCAATCATTACTGTTAAACAATGAGCGTTTCATGGTCCCATTTCCTCCTGTGGAAACAAACTGCCATATCTGTTCGTCTTTAGAAAATCAAAGGTCCCCTGGGTTCATTCCACCAATCACCTTCTTCTTTACTCCCTCACACGGCTGGAAAATAACAATAATAATAATAAAAAAAAGCTTGTGCCACCAAGCGTATCTATGGATATGTATGCATGGCAACAGTTGCCTGGAGCTACCAAAGCTAAGAATAACTCGATTTTGGAGCAAAGGCTGGGAAAAAAAAAATCATTAACACAGAACCTTTACAGTTCAAGTTAATGGGTCTCGGCTTGCATACTCACCGTTAATTTTAATGTGATGCAGTCCATTCAATTTACATAATGATTGCTGCACAACGGAATTATTAATGACGTATAGAGAATCAATCACCCCTAACTAGGATATCAGAAAGTCATTTCACCTCTAATTTTCATGTAAATACTCAGAATGATCCAGAGGATTGGGACAGTTTAGGGCACAGAGTTAAAAAAAAAACTGCACAAATACCAAAATTAGACATCTCATACTGTTTGTGAGCCTTCTCTTAAACACACACACACACACACACACACACACACACACACACACACACACACACACACACACACACACACACACACAGCTGTCAAAAAGTCATTGTGGCCTGCAGTGGGAAAATATGGTATACAACCAAGCAAGTGGTAAATGCCACAGCAAAAGTGGAGCACATTTTCCCCACTGGGACCTCACGACAGATCAAATATATAAAAATCTCATAATGCTGGGAAACTAAGACCACTTTCCTTTTCAGAGTTTCTTTAACAGATCTGGATTCAGTCACATCAGTGATTTATACACTAAGTCTCACAGACCTCATTTAAAAGACACACATATGGTGTCAAACTAGAGGTGAGTGATATGATGACGTGAGACTGTGAAGTGTGCTGATCGCCTGCCAAAGCAGAGAGGTCATAGTGTCATCTGTAGGGCACATTCTGTCAGAAACACTAAAAACAGAGAACCAACCGTTTCAGCCTGGATCATTTCAGACGTGACACACACTGGGCCTGATCGATTCTGAGAGTGTGTTTATGAAATAAAGTACGTCGTTTACCTTGTTTTGTGTTATCATAAAGAATGTAGGATGTGTATGAAGTCCAATGCAAAACTGCACATGTGTTTAGAAATGGGATTTAACCTCATCGAAGATCGATCAAGCATCTCGTGGCAGAATTAATTAACCACAACTAAATGATTCAGGTACATTTTGATTTCTGACTGAGGTTAATGCTCAATGAAAACCAGTCAGACAAAACACCATTTATTACTGACAATTAATATTATGACAGACTAGGAGGTCAATCATCCTCAGCAGAGTTCAAATAAGATTGAATATTACAGAGGCACCCTGCAGTGCATATCAAGCTAATGGGTCAGCAAAACAAGCTAATGCTGTTAAACAAGCTAAATGCACAGACAGCTTCATATCTTTAACTGTTAGAGGTTATTCTTTCTTGATTTCTTTTTATTTAGTCCTATAAAGTGTTGATCTCTCCTCATTTGAGTCCTGTAGCAGCGAATGCTACAAAAACAACAATCTTTCACTGCTTCAAGCCAGCTCACCACCTGCTAATAAAACTTCATCACTAACTTTTTAAAAGAAGGCCTTTTTCTTGCATTGCTTTCATATTCTTAGCTGAAGTTTTTAAAACGTTCCACTCATTTCCTGACAGGGAAACGGATTCTAGATCAGTTAAACTCATTCATGGCTGTTTAACGTGCTAACTGACCATCGCAAACTTAAGCTAATCATGAAAGAGCATTTTTGTTTAATAATTAATTCAACACTCAGCCAATAATAATTCATTAAATGACACATTTATACTAAAATCCTGCCTATAAACAGCTTTTATTTGATTCTGATTGGATTGTTGTTTTGAAATTGAATCATATTTTGGTTTTTTTCCCAGCACAAAGGGTTCTTTTGGACTAGTACACCCCAGGGATGTGCCAAGACCTGGTAGAGCTAGTTTGACACTGAAACTGATGCGTTGGACAAACTTTAATAAATGGCATTAACGTGTCATCATGTTCTTTTTTTTTGTCCCCCCCATCTTCTCTTTATTCTTACATCCTTCTTGTCCAAGTATCATAGTTGTCGTAAACTTAGCTTGAAACTTCAGCCCGTGTTTGTCCCTCAAAAGGAGAAAGAACACTGCGGTTTACCTGACTCTCCTTGTGAGTCCGCAAGGCTATCATTATCTTGCGTCATTTTATCCCTCCTTCCCTCACCTCACCCCTCTCTATTCTTCCCTGTCACTCGCTCACTCACTCCCCCACCTGGGAGCAACAATTAGGGAGGCATTAGGCTGGTGAGCCAAACCACCTCCCTTCATGACCTCCCCCCTGGGGAAAGAGCAGAGAAGGAGAGCTGAAAAAGTGCCAGCACACAGCTGCAACCCTTCCTCAAAGGCTGTGACCTCTAAAAACATGCCCTATATGTACGGAGCGAATAGCTGGCTGGGAAAAAAAAGGAGGAAAAAGTAGAAAATTGCAATGGTCCAAATGTCCGAAAGTAAATATGAAAGTCAGGAGGTGAAACAAGTTCCAGCAGGCTGTCAGAGAGCAGAGACCTCACCTGAGCTAGTTTAGGAGGATTCTTTACTTTTAGGCATTTTTGTTTAACAGAATACATGTAAATAGGAAATGAAATGACTAACACCAATTTGCAATAAATATATTCACGTTAAACGGAACTCTCATCCTGACAGGACGAACACACAACATAAGCCTCGTAACTCTGGAACATCTTAGTCAATGGGTTTGTTGTCATGTGAATAAGTGGGAAAAGTTCACTTCATCATCTGGTATGGATGCTACAACCTACACACTTGTAAAGAGTTGTTAAAAATGCAGAATCTAGACAGAGGTGCAGGAATTCTGATCCATATAGAATATAAAAAACATCCCAGAAGTGTGTAATAAAAAAAGAAATCTAAAGCTTTTCTGTTTATATACAAAATAAATGTCACAGACAAGAATCTTTTAATGTGTTTTCCAACTTAGCTCCAACTTTTGGGGTTGATGACGTTACATAAAAAAGCCATGGAGGTCACTCTTCAGATGCAGCTGAAATATTACCAATTAAATCTATTTAAAGTTGGCTGCACAATCTAATACAAATACTACTATAAGCAAAAAAATAAATCCATAATTATTGATTCATTCACCTGTGAAACGCCCAATCCTGGTCCAGGTTTTAGATGTTTCTCTGCTTCAACACACCTGATTTTAATCAGTGAGTGATTAACATGCTACTACAGAACTTGAAGAGGTAATTCAACCATCAGATCAGGTGAACTGGAGCACAAAAATCTACTAAAACATGCAGGAAAGTAGCTTTCAAGGACCTGGGTTGGACTATATATTTGTATTCCACTACAGACCATCTATTAGGCAACAAATCTCAAGCGGCTGAAAAGAAATAAAATAGATATAATCAAAAATGTCCTTCTGGAATTGTTTTGAGAAATTCATGTAGCATTAGTAGAGGTTCTGAAAAGGGAAGGTGTTCTGTCAGGAGCAAGTGAGAAAGCGTTTACTATTCTACAACCGAGCGTAGGCCCGAGGCTCATTTCCTTCTCTGCATGGCTCGACTCTCTGTTATTTGGGCAGAATTTGAGCTGCATGAAAAGGTAATTACAGAAGAAAGCTTTGTCATGCCTTTGCTGATCTTTTTCTTATTTCTTTTCGCAAGGAGGCTATGACCTACAGGGATTTGCTGCTTCTAGTTTTAATTCATCTTATGAGTCTTAGCTTAGCGCTGATCGATTCTTGATACACCAGCTCATCAGCTGCACGGCTTCTTGTTAATGTTTGCATAACCTGTCGCATTTGCATATTCTGATCAATTCCCAGACAAACCTTAAACATGCAATACATGTGACTCAACACCCCCACGTCTTCCCTGAATTAGGAGGCACATGTAGTTATATACATAAACATGAGCAGTTGGACGGCCATGTGCTCGCATCCTGCCACATACACACCCAGCATCCAGTCCATGAGTTATAATTACAGAAAGTTTTTTTTCATGGCTTTTCAAGTTTGTGTTGATGTCACAAAATTGCGGAAACCCTAAAAGAGACAGTTCAGATCTTTGGGAGTGTTAGCCTTTCACCTGCTGTAAAAAAAACTCTTTGAATAACCTCAAATGGAAAAGTTAGGATTAGTTCTGACCAGACTGATGAGCTAACGGCTAGTCACAGCAAACACAGTACTACACTGGTACCGACCGAAAGCATTCGGTAGGTACCGGAAAAACACGGTACAGACTTCGGTACTTTTACAATAAAATGTCCCTGTAAATGAACCGCTTCATTTCTCCACCAGGTGAGACGCGGAGGAGCAGAGCTTACACACACACACACACACACACACACACACACACACACACACACACACACACACACACACACACACACACACACACACACACACAGAGAAGCCCCTCCTCTCCCTGTCAAAACAGTTCTCCCACAAGCGTAGTGATTTTCGGGTTGAAAATTCCTAAAACATCAAAAGTTTGGCTGCATTTTGGAAAGGTAAACGGAAACCAAGCAAAATGCAACATATACAATGAGATTTGTGCCGAGAAAAACAGGAATACCAGCAATTAGTCATAGCAATTCATTGTGCATGGAATCAGCCAATCAGCTGCAATGTGTTCAGTCTCCAACTGCAAAAAAAAAAGGAAACCCCGAGCTTCCAGCCTGGTGCATCAGGAGGTGTGTGAGGGGAAGACATAACAGAAAAGCAATAAATACCAGTAATAATAAAAGCATAAAAATGCCATAAAACAGTTTTTTTTTGTTTAATTAAAAAACTTTTAGTACTTTGTTATTTCCTCTCAGAATTATACATATAGGTACTGAAATAAGTATCGTTAAGGTACTAGTATTGAAAACCAGGTATTGTTAAAGCTGCTTTTGCTACTATTTGCATTTGCAAATACCCTTAGGATTCTATGTAAATAAGTGTAATATAAAAATATCAATATATGCAATATAAATGTTTACAAAATGACATTTGCATGAATTAAGATTGGGCGGTGATTAGATTATGAGCTTTACTGGATGAATCTAGAAAAAGTGAGGGTATTACTTAGAATTCTATTCTTAAAAAAAGCAAATCAAATATTCTCCGTGTGGAAATAAGTTGACATTCCTGTAAACTCTTCCTCTGCCGCCATTCCTGTATCCATATAATGCATTTGTATTGATGCCTACTGTTCAGGGAGGGAACTGCAGGAAGTGTAGGGCATCAGTATATGATGATGAGACAAAGAAAGAGGAGACAAATTAATTCTTGTTCCAAACTAGAGTCCCTCAAAAAGTTATAAAAGGTGAAATATTAATTGTTTGTAACCGTTCAACAAACTCCCACTTCAGAAGAACAAAACTTTCCCTTCAACAATGACACAAATCAGTAGTAAATATTCATTCTACATGAAAAAAAAGAGTTAAAAAACCAAACAACTCAAGTAATAAAGTAAATAATTGACCAGTGAAAAGAGGAAACAGAGGTAGAGATGGGTATAGAGAAATGTAAAACCATATTAGAGATAAGATAGAAGAGTGGGTACAGTAAAAGCTCTCTCTAGGTGGGCATCCTGCCAGCTCCTGGACAGAGATGCAGCTCACCGCTCTCCGCCTACTGACCGCCTCCTCATCTGAATGCTCTCTCTGCATTAAGGGCCGCAATCAGATATTCATTCTCCAAAACCTGTTCTTATATAAGCGATACGAGTGTGTCTGCACGCTGACCCGGCTGACAGGAATGATGGCTTACACCAAGCACGGAGCAAACAATCATCCATACAGCAAGTGAAGGGTCACCAGCACGGGCCCACTCACAACATTCCAGCTCAGCAGCTAACAAAGCTTTGTTCATAGAATTGTAGCTAATTAATGAAGAGAGGAAATCAGGGAGCTCAACTATTAAGAAAAAGAAACAGGAGTCTATGAGAGCCCATTAGCTTCGTCCATCTGTAGAGAGGATACAGAATGCTATCTGTTGTGTCGAGTGAGATTTGGAAAGAGCTCAATAATTGATCCATTTGATCCCATTTGTGTGCGCTAACAGGAAGTCTGTTGGCTTAGCAAGAAGTGGAAATAATCTCAGCTGTAGATGCTTTCAATTTATTTGACTAGAGGAAGACCAGTGGGTGCTCTGTGGGGCCTTTAAGGAAGCTCAACGACCAGCCCTCCCTTCTAACAACGACACGGGGACTCATTAAATCTTATCACCAATCCAAGAGCTACAAGGGCAGGACTCACGAAGGATTCAATAATTTACTACTCAGTGGCCATTACATTTTGTCACCATGGTAACTATCCTTATCATCAGAGACCATTGAACACCGTGTCTTTATGCTAACTGATATTAATTCTACCTTGAGGATGACACCTTTGTAGCGGAGTCACCTCAGGAGGAACACAATAATCCAGGACGTTAATTCCTTCCATCGCGCTGTAAATCAACACATTTAGCAGAACGTGTTTGTTTCTTAAACTCCTTAAAAGCCAGTGTTCTAATGCATCATGAGGAGATTTCTCAAAGGTATTTATATAATAATTGGAAATTGATTTTTTATCCTATAAAATATTTACCACATTTGTATGCTTTATGTTACACCAGAGCATTTAAAGATAATAGAGAAATTAATTTTAAATGTATTTCTGTTTGTGTCCCATTTCAGGGAGAGAATAAACCAAAGTGCATAAAGACTTTAATAAACCAGATGTTGGTGTGTTGGGAAAAAGCCAAAGTCTGCACTGTTAAGTGGCCAGTAATGGTAAAATAATCCAATCTAACTGGGTTTTTCTCTTTCCACTCAAACCTCCGGAACAACCCCCTCTTGTTATGTGGGTATAGCTTTCAGAATGAACCCAAGACCATAGTGACTCTGACATCAAGCAAATGAGCAATTAGACAACGACTGTGGCTCCTAATGTCCTTTCATTTGACTGAATCACTGCCTTAAAAGGCTGTGAGGAGGAAGCTTCTGCAACATGTCTTAAATATCAGACATCATATCTGGTTAAAGGGATTTCTGTTCTTGAATGTTTTAAAAGTTTTGCCTGGTACCTGTAGGTCTGTAATGAGAAAGAGTTCACACTCGTTTAACCTTCTCCTCTTTACAGATAATAGTGATGGGATTTAGGGCTCTTTTATGATTTTTTTTTTTTTGCAATATTTTAAAATAGAAATGTCATGTTGAACTATGTTTAGGGAAGCTTTGTGTTGTGACACCCATCTGTGCATCACTAATTAACTTCCCCAACAGAACTGATGGGTTCACTTAATTTGTCTTAAATAAAGAGCCGTTCTGTTTTGGCCAGCAACTTAGCGTCATTCAATATTGTCTACCGGCCTCAAACGTCACAGTTAATTTTAAAAAATGAACGGTTCTTTTCAGGGATTTGGTTTCCTCGCTCACAGTCAAGAGCTGTTCAAATGATTCGACTCGTTCATGAACGTCACATCATCACTAACAGATTCACAACTGAGCTCTGCTTTTAGGACAAACTGACTCAAATCTCACAGATTTCTTTTAGACGCTTTACAAAAAGTAGAAGACAAACTTACCAAGACTTTTCTTTATTGTTAACACATGTAAGATACTTTGTCCAAGCTAGAGAAACTGTCAGTTATTGGACCAAATGATTGATCAAATATTAAATTAACAGGCAGTACGCGATTTAGCAAAAATGCACTTCACTTTAAATGTAAGCCCTCAAATTTAGCACATATAAATAAATCAGCATTTTACTTTGGCCATCAACTGCTATGATTCATAAAGTATTTAAAAAAATTAGTATAAAAAAAACTTAAATCAATCAACTTTTTATTATATCCAAAGAGTTTTATCACACTAGGGTAGTCTGAGGGACTTAGTTCACCCCCCCCCCCCCCAAAAAAAAAATCACAAATCACGTACTGTTGTTGCCCAAAAAGGTACTGACCATAAAAGAATAAAAACATAGAAGAAGAAACGCAGTTCATCAAATGTCCACGAGCAGCCATGATATTATATCAACAAAGGCATAAACACCTGTTTACCTCTACATTTTCATATGGGCAGTTTTTCTACAAAATACACCAAACTCTAAGTCACTTCCTCTTATTTGGTTTGACAGTCTGTTTGCATCTCACCGTGTGGGCGAACCGCACCAGAGTTCACGTGTTTGGTCCGGAGCAACGCACCAACCTCCTCTCAAAGTCCTAAAACGATACACGTTAAAGCCTGGGACTCAGATCATTATACAAGGTAAACAGCACTGAATTCATCAGACGTTCAACAGTTTTCAGTCAGCTCATTACTTACTGTTTCACACTAACTAGTTGATGGAAACTTAATTCATGATCAGTCAACAGGTCTTTGTTTCTGTGGATGCAGATAAAAAGTAGGCGTTCCCTCAAAGAGTTCTACCTAAGAACCTAAAGCAGAAACCAGCTAGTCCCAAACCAAAGATCACTGGAAGTGATTGATGGTTAATTGATGGTTAATTTTGGAGGGTCCAGTTTTTTCTTTCACCTAAAAGAATCAGTGGATTAAAGCCCTGTGCTTGGTGTCTCTAATACACATTTATTCTGATTAACATTCTTGTGTCCTCAATAGAGAATTCAGTTGTAACAAGGTCAAGCGTGTTGAGGTAGAAACAGAGGGGTGGTTGCAGAGATCACACTTCTGTGTCTGGGAAAGTTCAAAGTTCACGGCTCATTCTTACTGGATATAGGAGAAGGTCTGTTAGGTGTGAGAATGTCATAACAGCACTGACCCACCCAGCTCACAAATCTCAGCCACTCTGCAAATCTGGAAGAAGTGGTCGGATATCAAAGTCAACGCCAGGAAAAACTTTCTCGCATAACAATGGAGTAACAACTGAGCCTGGCTCACCTCTCCTATAACAAGGAGTCTTCTTTAGAGGCATGGGAAAAGTCACAACTGTTTCATAAGAAACCCTGTTACCTAAAGAGACCAGAGATGCTTTTTGTGTGAATTAATGTGTTAGGACACTTGATTACACACTTCATAGGATACCGCTACTCGTTTTTTCATTAATGGATTCAAACCTTTGAAGTTGAAATGATTCAGTTTTGGCGTTTCAGGCTCCTATTTACTGCAACGTTTGAATCAGACGTGTTTTAAACAGTTTTTAACACATTTTCAGAACTTTTAAATGATGCATTCAACTTTTATTCTACATGTGATTCTCCTCTTACTTCCTTTTGATTTACATTTTTAATCACAAACCCCTTCACTCAACCAACACTAGACTCATAGTTTGACCATACTGCCTGGTTAAATGTCCTCCTACCCACCAATCATGAACACAGACACAATTCAAAGCGTCCTCATGGACAAATGTTCAGATTTTATTGTGTAAAAATGTGAATATTTATTTAGTCGTCTTGTATCAGTTACACTAAGATGTGTGCTGGGGAAAACAAACTACACACTAGTGTTGTCCTGTGTGCATCTTGTGCATCAAAGCTCTGAAAAGTGAGAGGTGGGCCAGATGCCCACAGCCATCCACTTATCAACTGTCATAAGTTGTCTTCTCTGAAGGTCACTCTGGCATCAAAACACATAATAAACCCTGAGTCTTTTAGTAGTCTCTTGATAAAGGATTAGGTTTTCTTCTATAACCTGTTGATAGACTGATGGAACATGAAACCAAGAAATCTCTATTCTCGTTCTCGTTTCTCGATTCTCGTTGTACTATAACGCAGTACAAGCAAAGGAATGACCATGTGTTTATGTATAATAAAGACATTTATAGGGCGCTTGAAGAAAAAATGGAGAAAAACAGTTCTATAGTAATGTAGTTACCGCAAATGTATGGATGATATAGAACCGTAAATCAATTATTAATTAGAGAACATGTAAAGGTAGGGTTTTTTTTCATCTGAGATTCAGGCTTATGAAGATGAAATTTTTATGTGTTTTTATGGTAGAAACCAGATGGCACTGGCACTTGCATTTTACAATTTTAATAAATCATTGACCCCCTTAAGCTCTAGAGTATGTTTGCAACTGCCACCTGAAAAAAGATTACTGCAGTTTTAAAACTTTAAATCCAAACTAGACTACAGTGACAAGGTTATCTAAAAAGATAAGAAACAGCTGGAGGAAGTTTGAGGTCAGGAGGCGATCTCCACAAGTCAAATAAACTCTAAAACAATTATAATAATATAATATTTACACTATAATTTATGTAAAAGCTGAGAAGTATCCAGAATTAGAGTAAAATACAGGTTTGAGTTGTTTGTGTTTTCATTGTGTTCTTTTTTATTTAGATTTTTAGCAATATTGAACCACACAAATATTGTTGAAAAGGTAAATAAATGGTATTTCTAGTGAAATTTTGTGGGTCAGAAGTCACAAAGTTTGATAGCCACATTTAAAAAGGTCTGCTAAAGCTATAGTTACCAATTCCTCTGAAAAACAGAGTAAATAACAGTTTTAATAAACTATAATAAACTCTCAAAGGGTCCACCAAAAATATTGTAACTAAAACTAGCTAGTACTTGCTAGCATCATGATAAGAAATCTGTTGAAAAACAGCCTCTGCTAGGTTTTTATATCAAATAATACTAGCAGGACCTCCATGAGGCCTTATTAGTTCATACAAACACTTAACTGAAAAATCAATTAATGGATCTTAATTCAAAATGTAGCTTGTTTTAATCCTTTAGCTCAACATTGCTAAAGAGTGAAACGGGGTAGCTAATGGTGTGCTAGCCAATTTGTAACAGGTTCTGAATCTATTGAAGCCATATTGCTTTCTTCATATTTCTTTATCATTAAGTGTTTTGAGCTATTTTAAAGGGAAGAAAATGTCATATAGTTGAGTGAAGAGGGACGTGTGTGGTGAGAAAGGCTTTCTGGGTAATGGCAGTGATCTCTAAGAGCTTTCATCATATCTATTTCCCAGAACAGACTATAGAGATGTTTCAGTTTCAAACAATTAACAGCCTTCCTCCCAGCAGTACCACAGCTTGTCGTTAAGGCCTGTAAAAACATTTAGCCACCGCACAATAGCCAATGCTAATAAAGTGGAACTTCTTAGAAAGAAGAACTGGCTCACATTTTTATTTGTTAATTATTCAAAATACAGAAAATGAAACATAACTCCATAAAATATGATATTTAAAATCATATTTAGCCAAAGAGTGTGTATATGCTGTTATCGTACGAGGTAGATGCTGCGCTGCTCTGTGAAGTGTGTCAAAAATGTGAAGTTCTAATCAATAAAGATTCAAAAATGATTTATGAATGCAGTTGCAGGGAGTGTGCATGACTCCATGCATGCTGTATGGGTTTGAAATAAAAGGTAAAGTTATGAATCACTTTTACATGACAAAAGACATGAATAAACTACAATTGGCTCCATCTGATTCACGTGCTGGTTCTGACTACTAGACTGGGTCCGCAAATTGCTGCAGAGACGGACAATGGTGCCGATGATGGCTCGCTTCTCTAATGTACTGAAATGGGTCTCATCATGAGTCACTCTGTTAACTGAGTCTCCGTCTCAGCCAACAGATTCTTTCATGCAGCATCTCACCTGCTGTGCTGAGTGTGAAAAAGGCTGGTGCATCTTATATGTCACACCACACACACACACACACATACAACAGACACCTTGGATATGGATGTGAGGAAAGTCATCAAGTCCTTGACACTTGCGAAAATCATTTTCCCCACTTCGCGCACACATCCGTGCTCACTGTCTGTCCGATCCTGATAAGCATCGTCAGGGATAATGGCCCTGTTAATGAAGTGAGACCTGGTTGTGACCAGCAGCTGAAGCAGCTGATGACTATCAGAGGGCGGATCGTCGCTGCTGCAGCAATAATGTCAATATTTCCCCGGACACATTACCAGAACAGAGATGAGATTCACTATGTACTCAAACATAGCTCTCAAATCGTCGTCTTTGTGTGTGTGAGTTTATGTTTCCCTGTAGAATGGGATCTTCCTGTGTGATAATGAACGTATTATTCCTGTATTGAATGTTTTAGCCTGCAGATCTATAAAAAGTCCTAAAACTGTGACGGAACACAACGGATCTTGCACAATTTCCTGCAATCAGCAACAAAGCATCATTCAGCTGCTCATGTTAATGATGGCTTTTATGTGGAGCACAACTAATTACAACATTCAGTTGTAATAAAAGATCTCAGCAAGGCTTCTTGACCATTAGCGAGCTTGCCAAACCCACATCAAATGTATTTAACCCCCATCATGAGGGAACAACCATACAGGGGATGTTATGTCTTTTAAAAGCCAGCAATTTGACGGTATATGAGTGCGGGAGTTGTTCCATAATGCGTTGGTTATTTCAAGCCCAATAATGAACCTCATTACAGCTCTTCACCTCCTGTACGCTGTCAGAACTGCTTACAGCGCCGGACCTCAAGAAGCCGTTCTCGGGTGTTTGTCATAAAACAGTCAATCAGTGCTTTCATTACGGCCTGGCTTAGGGCAGACCCCAACTAATTCCAGTCACGTCCTTTTATCCAGCCATGAAACCCTTCAGGTGTGTCAGAGTGTCATATAATCAGTTTGCATTAAATGAGACTGAGGCTAATGTCACCCCAATCGCAGCAAGCTGGCTAATTACTGTCATCCTTTCATCCCACAAAGACAGAAGGACACGGACAGGGTCAGTCAAAGGAGTCAGTGCAACGTCTCCAGGAACAAAACATTCAAGTCCAGTGCTAAGGAGAAAGGACACGCTATGGATTAGCCTGCAACATTAACAGCCTGGAGTTTGCAAAACCTTAAGCATCAAATTACTTCTAATCTACAGGAATATGGTGCAGATTAGCTTCAATCTATTTATCCATCAGCGCTTTTTAAGGTGACCAACAGGCGTCTGCTCACACCCGCTTCTTACTCTGATCTACAACAAATGCTTCAGGCATCATGTGCGTTATGTGTCATCCAAAAAGAGGCAACGACACATCATTCACCAAATGTTCTGCTGTTTCAGTCTGACAGGACAAGCGTGGAGAATCAAGTCAGGAAATATTGCAAAATCAGGAGAGGAGATGGTTGAAATGAAGACAGGGAATGGAAAGGGTAAAGAGAAGGAGACGTGCACATCCACATGAACCCCCCCCTATTAATCATAGGGCTGTCTCACACGCCCCGCGTGACAAATGAAACAGAATAATGGTTTCTGTGCAGAGAAAATATGGGACAGAGCGGCCATCATACTGTAACGAGTTCTCCACCTTTCTGTCATACTGGGATATCAAATTAATTTCAGCTAAAGACGCCTATTTAGAGTCTGTGAGGTCCTCTGCCACACCGGTTGTCACTACCGGACTGAGCATCAAATACACAACTGATTTTTTACTAAATTTATTTATGGATATTCAACATTTCCTTTCCGAACACAAAACAACAACAAAAAATCACACCAAAAGAGATGCTTTGAAAAAATGAGTGAATGAAAAAATGAGTCAAATTATTAATTTAATACTCATTTAATTTTGTTGTTTTCACCACGATTTTCAGCTGTTGATCTAAATGTTATCAGATGACTTTTTTTTTGATCAGTGATAACAGAAACAAACCCAGATGACCTCTGTGACGTGTCACAGATGCTACGGCTTAATGATGTCATTGTAAGTTTGATGACTAGTTACGCTGCGTATTGAAACACCAGAAACACGTTTTTACCAGTGATGTAAATGGAATTGGACCTACCAAAGTGGCATCCTATTTCTAAGTAGAAAACAAAGATAATCTATAGGCCTAACTGCTTTAAACATCCCAGGGAGGAGGCACCTATGGGCCACATGGGATTCATAACTTCTGATGAAAGCCATTTAGAAGCAGGTGTTGGGAGTTCCAACCCCATATGCACACGTGATAAAAATAACAGAGGTTTGCAGTGATGTTTGACTTTGCAACTTTTATTTTTTTAGTAACACAAAGTATTGCACTTCTGACATTTTAAGATGCACATTTATTAACTGCAACCTGCTGTTCACAATAAGGAAAATAATAATAATATTTCTGTCTTTTCTTTCTCTAGTGACAGTTTAAACGAAGAACAAAGTTTAATCTTGTTTTTATTCATCATCATCATCATCATCATCATCATCATCATCATCATCATCATCATCATCATCATCATCATCATCATCACACTTTATCCCAGACACAATGAGGTCCATAATGTAAAAGATTAAAAGGATAAAAGAATTTAAAAAAGAGTTTAAGAAAACTAAACAAGTGTCAATGCTATCCACCAAGGTCAGTCATAAACATACAGGCACCAGCACCAGTGTTAGTACTCTAGTTACAGAATTATTAACTGATTACTTTTAAATGTTAGGGTTACATTTATTTTTCCTAAATCTGAGTCACGGGCAGCTCGATCCAGTCCCACTCGCACCTACACCTGCAACCAGTTAGCTATAATAATCAGAAATCTAGGTTTTTAAAATAAAGATCTATTGGCTAAATTTAATATTTTAATTATAAAAATATCCATAGTATTTACTATTTTCTTGTGTAAATGTGTGACATAACAACTACAATAAAAATGAATAAATGTGTCACTTGTCACCTGCATTAAAGGGCGTATAACAGAAGACATGTAGTGGATTAAATGCAGCATGTTTCTGAGGAATGTACCAATCCTGTTAAAGAGGTAAAGGTCTTAGAAAGTAGTACATTTGTCACATTTTGATGTTAAACACATTTTCATTTTTGAACCATGACTTTACATAGCAGTCACATGTAAACTTCACATCACAAGCAAACACTGAATAACTGAATTTCCCAGAGAAATATTTTCCTGAGGGACAGGGGCGTGTCTAGGATTTTTTTTCTGTGAAGGAGGGTGGGGGTTCAGGGTGGGGGGGTGGGGGGGGGGGGGTTAGGCAGGGGCAAAGACTGTAGAAGGGTGGCACACTAAAAGGTCCTCATATTTAAATGCTCTGCAGTCTTGGATAGCAATGGACAGCAGATCAAAGTTTTAATAACTCATTTATTTACTGAAGTAAAAGACATGGATCTGTTTAGTAGAACTATGCAGCAGATTCAGAATCAGGGAGAACACAATCAGTAGAAGACAAATGAACATTATAAGACATCACAGTCTCACCATCAAAACAGTCTGCCTGTGAACGTGCTTTCAACACCCACACTGCAATAAAGTAGAATTACAACAGTTTCTGCATTTTATTAATGATACATTAAAGATTATGACAGCTGTCTGTTTTTGTGGTTTTTGGCAAAACTCTCCACAAAACTATTTGATATAATATGAACAAACTGATTAACAACTGGTGGGGGTGGCCAGGCAGGGCGGCCAATCAGATTTCAAGGGTAGCCAGTGCCACCCCTGTGGCCCCGCCCCTGCTGAGGGATCAATAAATGTATTTTTCTATCTATAAATACAACTTCAACTAAACAATAGAGACTGTTATGATTGTAATACCGTAATAATATTAGTAATAATAATACATTTGTGATATTTACTTTGTTTTGATATTTTGTTTTTCTTGATGATATGCTGGTTTCCTATTAAATCAGTGGACCCTTTATGTTTTCACCCATCTCATACTAATATTGTTTCATCTCAGCATGATTCCACATCCACTCACTGGATAATGACAGGGACCTACTGTTAGCTAACAAAGCTAACCTTTATCTAACTGTCAGCAATTTTCTACAAACTGAAAGCAAACTGACTCATCAGTCACAGACTATCATAGAAACATTCAGTATTTATTCATTAGATGCACTTTTCTGCAAAAATAAAGTTCAGCTTAGCCTTTGTTTACCTACAACAAACAAACACAGCACATTTGCAGAGCCTCTCTCCTATGCTGCTGTAAATGTATCTGAAGTTCATAAACCAACACAGAAACAAGGGGATATAAAGGAGTTTACAGCCTGGACCTTGTGTTGTGAGAAGGGGGTAGATATTACTGCAGCCACATGCATCAGTTCACAGCTTCAGGTTCTGACCTTCTTCAGGTTGTCTTTAAATGAAATGTCAGGATTTTATGAGGTTTGACAGCTTGAGGTGTGACATTTATCTCTGCTTGCCTCAACTACACAAAACAGACCAAAGATGCATTTTTGGATGGGGCTTTATTAAATCTTTTAATAGGATGATGCCATTTTAATTAAAAGTTCTTGACGTTTTAACAAAAAAGTTTTTACTTAGATTTTACCAGCTTTTCCATATTTTCTGTCCAGAACTTGACCATGATGACAGCATATTGTTCAGTTTGTGCTCCAAAAATGACAAGTGGAGGACAAAAATACAACAAGTGTCAGGTCTAAAAAAAAATCTACATGAGATAAACAAGGTTTGAAAGTCACTTCTCTAAGAAAATAATCCAGGAAAAAACTGAACCAGAATCTGAGAGATGCATCCTTCAGGTGAGCTGGGAGGAAATTATTTTACACAGCGCTGTATATCTGCACACATCTCAATGAAAACGCAACAAACGGTAACGATATAAGAGATTACTGCTCACATCATCTCACTGAAAACCTGATGAATAATCTCAGTCCTGCAGGATCAAACAGGGAAAGGTAACACACTCTTTTCTCTGCTGTCTCTGTTGCGTTACAGACTCAAAAACAAGAACGCAATAATAAGTCACGCTGATGTTGCAAATGCCAACAAGTAAACAGTGTGCTGTTCCACGCAGCTTCCATCTGAGTGCTTCCTCACACTCCCACAAGTCCATTAGCTTGTCATTCGCTTTCTTTACAGTCATTCAGCTTTTGCACATGGCCCATGGCAGTGTGGAGCAGCTTGCTCCACATGAATAACAATATCTGATTATTCAGACAGAAGCCAAGTGACTCAGCTGTCTCTACTGTATTCATCACTTCACGTCTTCCTCTATTTTCCTTCTTCTTTCCCCTGCAACTCCAAACAACCACTTTCCTTTTTATCTTTCCCCAGCATTAGTCTCACAGGTTACAGTTCATGTCTTTCATTTCTCTGCATCATCTCTTTTCCCTGCCTCTTCCTTTTGTGTGTGTGTGTGTGCTCGTTCCCTTACAGAGCAGAAAAGGCTAACTTTGCCAGCAGCCTTGCTGGCGAGCTGCTGAATGGGAGGGACCCCAGAAGGATGAGGAGGAGTCCGCCACATCAGTGGGACAGGTAGAGTCACAGTCAAGTCAGTCCTGCTGTCCACATACAAAAATAAACGCTGGAAAAGATACAGGAACAGACCGGTCAGTGTCCATCCCAGAATACACCTCACTGCCAGCTAGAGACTTGTTTACCTATCTGTGCACTGTGAACAACGCCACAATATTATAGAAGAACAGTTCATGTTTAGTGTCAGCATCAGGGTCACGAAGACAAATTATTGTCAGTAACTTTAAGCACTGATTAATCCTAAGCTCTGCGTTAGTAGGTTTTCAATTTAACACTTTGATTAGTTATAAAATTTTAGAACAAATAAAGATTCCCTGGAGCCTCAGTTTTGAATGGCTTAAACCCAGATTTAATCCCATCTATTCGTTTAGGTTGAGGTCCATCTACACACCTTAACTCTGAACTAGTGTTAAACAAATAACATTAAATCAAACTGGATTGAACTGGATTGTATTTATGTGTGTTTTGACTTAAATGTTTAAATTTAATCTAATATTAATTAATCATTTAATCCTATATTTAATATGTTCACTTTCCTGGCTAAACAAACATACATGAATGCTGCTAAACAAATTAATAATGGGATTTATTAAATACTGAAAATATAAACATTTTGTGACATCGTGTTGAAATTTGATTGTGATTTCCAATTTTTTAAAGTATAAAGAAATACAGGGAGTGACCTTTTTTGATTAGATGGCTGAAAAAGATTCAGTGAGAAATATTTGTCCATCTTGGTGTTGATTTAACATCAAGACAAGACCCTTTTTTTTAAATTTCAGTTTTATTATCATATTTTAATATTTCCCTCTGTAAATATTTAACTTATACATTTTTCAATGAGGCAAAACTTGAGTAAAAGAGTAGGTAAAGCACAGGTGTATTAATGAGGGCTGCATTCCACTTCTGCTGTTTTTGTTTGCATGTCTGTTTTGTTGAGCCTGGCTTATAAATGGAATACAGCCACCAATGCTTTCCCTCCTCTGTCAAGTCAATATGTCTGCTGTGAAACTGGCCTCTGTCTTCTCTACTAATCTTACTGATGATTTAATAAGTAATTCTGAACATAAACCACACAGAGCAGATTATAAACTTAACTGTAAGTTGCATTACCTTTTCAAATAGGAGACATGTTTATGACATGATGGCCGCCGTCCACACTCCTTCCATCCTCCTGCATTTGGGTCCTGCACTACCTCAATCATGACAGAAGCTGCTTTCATAAAACAATGCCGGCAATTTATTTGCCGCGAACCTGAGCTGGCATCTGGGAGCCTTTGGTCGTTCATAAGTGGTCAGACCGTGCCAGTAATGTTGCGCAATCATGTGCATTTCACAAAAGATTTCTCGTGGCAGTATAAAGGAGGTATGGGGGTGGTCTTCACGCTGTCGACGCGCAGGGTACAGACACGTGAGACGGAAGTGCTCGTATAAACAGACAGGCAACTTCTGCTTCAGCCAGAAGCTCCCGGATCTCGGTGTCGCTCCAGTTTGCCATCTTCGCTGAGTGTTTACAAATGCGCAACAGCTTTACCATGTTTACCTGATTTTTAAATACTTTTTCTGGTTGGGGGTCGGCAATATTACGCTGATTTGCTGGCACGGTGTGTCTTATGAATGCGGCTAGAAGGAACCGACGGCCATAGACCCAGCGGAGGACCTCATCCAGGAGGTAAATTGTTCTGCTGCAGCCACTAGACCCTCCTGTGCTGCTGCAGAGGCCTTCATCTCTAGAGCCAATCTCTGTGGGGGTCCAAGCGGATGCTCCACACCCATTTCCCGTGCCAATCTCCATGGCGGTCCAAGAGGATGCTCCACATTCTGCTCCAGAGTCCCCGAGTCCTGTTCCAGAGTCCCCAAGTCCTGCTCCAGAGTCCCAGAGTCCTGCTCCAGTGCCCCCTCTTGGCGTCTGGGAGCTGCCTTTGAGAAGGGGGTACTGTCATGTTTTGCCTCCTGGTGTCCAGTACGTGCCTGTGTTCCTCCTCCTGTGTTCTGCACTAATCCCCTCCAGGTGTGTCTCATCTACTTAATTAGCTCCCTCTCTATATATGCTGTTTAGTTCAGTCACTCCCTTGTTCCTTGTGTTGCATCCCCAGTCTCGTGTGTCCTGTGTCTCCTGAGTTTGTCCTGCATTTGGGTCCTGCACTACCTCAATCACGACATCAGTAACGTCGTGATTGAGGTACATGAGTGAGGCCACATTTTCCTCACTCTTCTTTGTGTGATCTGTCATCACACACATGGATTTACGACACATCACTCACAAGTGTGCTCTAGTGTTTTGGTCACTGATGCATGTCACTTTAAATAAAACAGGCTGATCTATTGCGATTCAAGCACTTTATTGCTATATTTATATAAAGAACAGACAACAGTGAATAGAGAAAACGATCAATTATTCCAATTTAGTTTAGAAACATACGTATAGGGCAGACGAGGCCTACATCAAAAACGATCCTGTCCTTATCTCCACCTCTCAATGACAATCTTGTCTCTATTTTTGCCTCCATCCACTGTTTTACACCAAAGCATGAAGCTTCATTAGCATAAATGCAGGGACAGATAATCCCACTACCATCTTCAAAGCACACATCTGCTCCTCCACCTTTTAACTTTCAGTGTCTTTTATTTCACCTCCCATGGAGCAGTAGCCCCGTCCACCAGAAACATAAAGCTGTAATTGTGATGACGGAGCATTGCCTCATGAAGATCAGCGCCACAGGAATCACCCCTGTGGCTGGACCACTGTGCTTTTAGCTAAAGAGAAGAGGGGAGGGGGGACAGATAGGACAGCGGAGACTCCAGGACGGCAGAGTGAGAAGTTTTCTTATTTCCACTCACTCAGAACAGTTACCAAAAGCTGAGTCAGGATGTGTCTAATTAATGAAAGTACGATAACAGAGCCTGCTCCTCCAAATGTTGTCCTTCTCTGTGTCTTGGGGCTCTGTTGGATAATTACCTGGCTAATGAGAGCAAAGGAAGTTAGGGGAGGGCACCAGATCAAATCACTGAAGATAAAGGCGGTTAAGTGAATTATAAAGACCAAAAATTTCCTCCTGTATTCTTCTCATTTGTTAATTATGACTCACAAAATCTCTGGGACAATCATTATTTTTGCTCTATCAGACATGTCTGCAGAGTGATTACAAAGACTGTGATCAGAGTGATGTTGGCTCAAATGCATTTCCAGTGATCTATAAGTCACATGCTATTTTCGGATGTAAACAGTCTTCCAAAGAAGACACACAACTGTCACTCATGGAACAAGCTCAGCTAGCGGGATTCACAAGTCACGTAGTTCCTCTGGAAAAAGTCATCAATAATGAAAAGGACCAGAGACGAGATGAGGAAACAAGACAACGTAATTCTGTTGAATTAACCATGAGAGGACCTCCCTCCTTTGTCTTCCTTTAACCTATTTTCTATAGGAAATTCTAAAAAGACAAGATGGAAATCGATCCAGGTAAAAACAGACACCAGGTTCTCTGTCTTTGCAGAAGGGCTGGGGGGATTGATTGGGGAAGTGGAGGACAGGTTGTGGGCACAAACCAAGGACTGGGCAAGTGGCCAGAAAGTTCCCAGCTACACATTTGTGCACTGTGCAGGGTCTATGGCACGGCACCTCCACCTTGTGCTCTGTATGTCCAACACGCTTGATCTGCCAAGTACTCCTTTTAATTAACTACTCCGTACGGCGGTATAATTACTCCACTAACCTCCTCTAATCAGCCGTTCGATCGTACGTTCCATATTTTCCTCCCCCTGTTCATCGTCCATTACTAAACTTTTGCTCATCCTTAAAACTCAGACCTGACTGTTTGTAATCTTGGAAATCTATTCTAAGTCAATGTTGGCAAGGTTTACCACATGAAACAATACGCAGGACAAAAATGAACAAAATGTTCCAATTCACCAGCTGTTTTTTTTCTCTCCATGTAATTACAATGTTGTATCACAGTTAGGGAAAAGACATAATTGCATGCTTTCTTTTACATTCAACCCAATCCAGTGAGAAGTGTGAAAGTATCTGCTGTTGTCTTGGTTACATCTTCCTTCTTGTCTTTTCCGACTATAAATAACAGTGAGGCGACTGAACTCAGAGGAAGCCCCAGTGGTATGAGTCAACAGTTAGACCACAGTGTGAAGCAAAAGAAGTAGCAGAGATGAATGGAGAAGTCTTCAAAGGCAGGTACGCTGACATGAAATGTTGGCACAAAAACTGCACGGATCCAGATTAGGAAGGCAGAAAATCAGAGATTGTTGTTGAAACACTAAATCTGTCAAGGAGGCTCGACGACTGACGTACTCATGTGAGCAAACACACAAAGCAAATGACACGATGGCATGTGATTCTCGTGCTTTTGGTAGCATGACCTTCTGGTGAGCTTATGCTTGAGCAATCTGACACTGGAGTGGAGCTGATTTGGATTCCAGTGTGTTGCTGTTGGTCTGGGCTGCCAGGTACGATGTCACACAGAATTTTAACTGCGTTTGGTGTTCAGTCACTGTGCTTTTAGTGTAGGTGTTGATAGTTCAACGTGCTGAACTGGAACTGCACCTGCTTTCTGTGAAACACAAGTGATTTTAAATGACCGCCAATTACATGGCATATTTTGGTCCAGAATCATGTAGGTCGACACGAAGACACCAAAGAGCAAATCGTCACTGTCAGGGTAAAACCTCATAGCTCCATTTCCCCTCCGTTTTTACATAAATCAGCTCTATTGGCCATCTGTCACACCTATCCGTGGTTTTATGGATGACTTTTAAAATGAGCTTGTGAAGTGTGACGATCTGGCTTTGTTGTTTGTAAAAGAAACAAGTTTTTTTCATATCCTATAAAAGTTGCATTTTTGGAGATGCAGGGATTTTGCTTGAGCGATGATATAAAGATTCCTTTCATCTAATCTTAGAAATAATCCAGAATGAAAAGTGATACTTTCACAAGACATCTGGAAGTTTTCATTGAATATAATAGGGATTTTTTTCTTCCTCAGTGGTTAATGAGATTATAAGAAATTTCAAGATCAATAACTCTGTGGCAACAACATCATACATCACATCACATTACTAAGGAAGAAAGTTCTAAACTACTGACACAGATTGTAACAAGACACAGGAATGTGATGCTGAAAGCAAATAAAGAGCCCCCTAGTGGGTGGTGGCAGTATAAGTTTTCCTGTCATGCAAATGACCAGGACATTTTTTCTGACTAAAAAAATAAAAATACACCTCAGATAATAAAGTATTGACTTCTGTTGATTCACATAACTAATAATAAACATTCATTTATTATTGCTTAAAAACACCATGATTGTGTGTGGGTGAACACATGGGACTCCCAGCCTAATATCCTAAATGTGCAGACTCTACTGTTCAAAATTACAACATGGCAGCACCTGCAGACACAATATCATGACTAATTTTTGTCAGACCAGAGCAGACGGCAATACGTCGTCCATCTTTATACAGTTTGTGGCTAGCATAAGCTTGTTTTTTTATTTAGACGTTGTTCATGGATTCTTCTCAATATTTAACCTTTTCAGCCCACAACTGAGGTGTCATTGGAAAAACTTTAATGTTGTTTTAAGTTCTAGAACAGCATCTTGTTTCAGTAGCTTTGTTTGGGAAGGAATTTAAAAATATATATTTTTCTTGTTGAAGACGTGTTTTTTGAGTGATCTTTTCTGTTCTGGTTTAAAAGTTGTGCTGCTTGGATGCTTGTTTCAATGAGATCTCTCATGAATAAGAAGGCTGCGTTTGAAGCTCTGATGAAGACGCAGACAGAATATCTGGAAAGCAGCACCCTGCGTTTCACAAAGACGTGGTTCCAGAATCATATCCTAGACTCCAGCTTCTGTCTACGTGGCTTTCAGACGATGTGAGCAGAGATTTAAAGACGAGTGGAAAAAGCAAAGGAGGTGGATTAGCAGTGTCTTCAGTCAGAGGTTTCTTCAGATCCATTGCTGCTACAGAAGATCCTTCTGACCCACAACTGGAAGAACCTACAATGACTTTTTGGAAAAAAAAAAAAAAAGCTTCAATGAGCTACTTGATCAAATAATCCCCTCTGGGATTAATAATGTATTACTGATTGACTGATTGATTAAATAAGTTTAAAAAAGCTCTTTTGTTGTGGGCTCCAGCACAAAAGATGTCATAATTTTATTAAATATGCTTTTATTATGCAACAGATAAAAAATCTTCAAATGCAAATATATCAATTTTACTGAAGAAATAAAAATCCTGTTTCCGTGAGAATAAGATGTGTTAGTACATGACCCTGTTAGTGTGGAGAGGGCCTGAGTTTATCACTACATTGTGTTTGTGTGACGTACTGTATGATACAGCGTGGACACAACAACTTTAATAACTGAAATCCATCTTAATAATGTCTCTTCTGCTTCTCTTTTATAGTTTTAAAAAATGCAAAACATAAACACACAGCCAGACACTTTGAGGAAATATGTGTTTATCTCACACAAACACAGCTGCTGCTCAAAAAACAACCACATGCATTTTCATTTATATTATTAAAAAAAGAAAAAAGACTAGAAACCTGTTGTTCATGTGGTCACTATTCACTCATTCCAGGTAACTCACTGTTTGCTGTTTCACCATCATATAAGACATCATATTACATGTTGTTTTATCAGAATGTCACGTGTTCAACAAACAAAGCAGCAGCGAACACGCCTAAACCACAGAAACTGCCGCATCCTGCACATGCTGCTCCCATCATTCCCTCTGAGAGTAGAGCTGCCTGTCTGTCTTGGGATGGGCGGGTGATGTCACCGACGCTTTCTGGTGCAGCGCGTTTGTAATGGAGTCAATTTAGCTTCATGCTGAGCCATTTTGGTCCAGCCTCATCCCATGAAGGACACATTAGTGTCCCCACCATCTTGTTTCTCCCCCCCATCACTCTTCACACGACTCTGGTCCTCACATTTACGTTTCCTCCTCTGCCCTACAGTTTATAAGCATGTGTGTTTTCTTGTTTTCAACTGCTTTATGAAGAAAACTGCAGCAGAAAGCTTTGATTTGACTCACAGCAGTGATTTGAGAAGTGTGTAGCGACACACACAGCAGCAAAAACTCAAACATTTGTTCTATAACCTGAGAGCGTAGTCTGGAATAAAGCAAACATCGCTCTTACTCGGGTGTTTCTTGGAAGCCGTTGTGTGGGAGAGCGCTGCGTTTTAACGCCCCACCATCTGAGCAGAACGCTCCTTTGAAGCTGCTTTCTCTTTAACCTCAGACTAGTTTCACCTTCTCTTTGAACACTCTTTCTTTGAAAACTCTCATCCATAAACACGTGCTGCAATCCATCACTTTCAAAGCCAATCACGGTCCTCCCCTCTCGATCACATCCCGTATCTCCGGGAGCTTATTAAAGCTTATTTATCCCCGTCTAACCTCCGGCTCCGTCCCTTCACTCTCTGCCTCCTGCGTAACTACACAAAGAGGGGATTCAATTATCAGGATGATAAAGTGATATTCATATACTTCTGTAGCTGTGCTAAATTTAACTTGTTGCAGAGGAAGCTGCACTTTAAATAGCCCTCACTACGCTCATGTCAGATTAGCACTGGCGTACGCACGGCTCACTTTGTAATTTGCCTAAATTGCCTTAAGCAGTGACATCAGATTAGACGGTGCGATGACTTGCTCTCCCGCTACTGTGGGGTTGTCATTTAGCAGTCAGTCAAGGGAAGACTCCTCAGGCACACCAACAAGGTCACATAAGGGTTAAAAAAGTAAAACACCTAAACAGTAGCTCAATAAGGATAAGGGTTATTTTCTAAATGAGAGAAATCATTTAGTGTCCTTTACAAGGATGAGGTAAAGCAAGGATACAGGAGCAAGGCATTGTGGGTGGACATGTAGGTGGAAGCAATCAGGTGCCAGAAAATGAAACTGTTTTAAAGACAAAAGAAGAAACAGAGTAATGTGGTGAAAAGAGATAAAGAAATGTGCTCTGTTGTTTGGGACATGCTGAACTTTATTTACATTTATGAATAAGGCCTCCACACAGGGCTGGGCTATAGCTCTAACATACAGTAATTTTGTACTGATTTGGGCCTTTATAACAATATGACACATGACATTTAAAAATCTAAAACAAATTTAAATTCTAATCTGTGATTCAGAAAATCCTCCAGTGTGACGCCTAAACTAACTACAGTAACTCCACACTTGTTGGGTTTTCAAATAAATGTGCAGAGAAAATCCAAAAAGCTGTGGAACTTATAGCTGATGGGTTTCCCTCCTGAGGTTTACATTTCAAGACACTTTAATAAAAGAAAGCTCAACATTAAAAAAAATGTGAACATTGCTTCAATACTTTGAGACTTTATCATGATACACAATCATATTTTAACATCAAAATTATTGTTCTGATCCTTTAATGTTCACACAAACATCTTTTGTGTATTTTTTTAAATTAAAAGTCATCTTATAAAAATAAAAAATATGATTCATATTAGTATTAGTAATGTAAGGTAATGATGTGTCCAATTTTTTAAAATTAAAATGCAAATTATTCAGATATCTTTTAGATGAATAGTTTTTATTTCAGCAGAGTTCTGTGATGCGCTGAGGAGAAGAGCTTGTTTTCACAGACACACACACACACACACACACACACACACACACACACACACACACACACACACACACACACACACACACACAGGCTGTGTGACACGGCCCCTCCCCTCTCCTCTCAACAACAGTTGCCTTCAAACTAAAAGACTTCTGGGTTAAAAATGCCCAAAAAATCTAAAGGCTGCATTTTGGAAAGGTGAATGGGAACAGAGCAAAATGCAACATATGCAATAAGATTTGTGCTTTGAAATACAAGAATACCAGCAATTTGACAAAGCACCTCATCGTGCATGGAATTAACTTGCAGCTGCAGCGTAGACAGCAGTCTTCGACTGCAAAACAAGAAAAACAAACCCAAGTTTGCAGTAGGGCTGCTCGATTATGGCAAAAATGATAATCATGATTATTTTGATTGAAATTGAGATCACGATTATATAAGACGATATTTATTTACCATTGATAACAAAAATATTACTGAACAATCATTGAACAGTGGCTTTTAAAGATTGTCAAAAAATAAAAATGTGCACATACTGATAAACAACAAGACAGTGCAAATTTTTGCAACTTCAAAAAAATGAATAAAATGTAAACATCTGAAACTTTTTAAAGAAATAAATATAAACTGAGAGAACGTTGAGAGGGTTTTTTCTCTATGCTCTTTCATATGGGTGGGAATTTAGAACCAGTTCCAACAGACCAATTCCATTGGAATTGTTCATCTCCAACTTTATTAATTCTTCACTTTTATCTTGTTTATGGTTTTCCCGATATTTTGCGTCACATGGGGCCAGCGTTGCATCCATACCCAAACCTCTGCAGTCTTAAAAGACAAACGCGATGAACTCACAATGAATTCCGGAGGAAAGGAGCTACAGCGGTTCGGCCCGGACACAGTCTGGACCAATCCTTGTCATACCCCCTCGCTCACGCTGTACCAAGCAGAGCGGATTGTTGAACAGTTGTTGGAAAAATGAGCACTGCTAGCTGCATGCCGTAAGAGGAGCGCTTGATTTCCCATCAAAGTAAACGGTGAGGGAGGAGCTAATAACTGGCTCAGTCAGTTTTAATGTGTAAAACCCTGATAATAATCACGATTAAAATTCGATTAATTGAGAGCCCTAGTTCGCAGCCTTCATTTTCTGCTGCTTGAACAAAAACACAGGAGGTGTGTGTTCTCGAGGTGTTCCCGAGGTAAGCAATTAATAAATAAATAATTATTATTATAATAAAACCATAAATATGCCATGAAACAATGTTTTTAGTTGAATTTAAAATGTTTTAATACTGTTATTTTCTGTTAGAATTATACATATAGATACCAAAAAAAGTATCGTATACCAGTATCAAAAAGCAGGTATCGTTAAAGTAGTACTATCAAAAAATACTTAACAGTACCCAGCCCTAGTTAGAACACACACACACACATTACTTACATTTTTTTAAGGCAACCACTTTACACATTATTTTAAGTACAATAAACGTATTCAGGCTTAGAGTGTAATATCAAATCAACAATTTTGACATTTTTTAAAACAAGGCTGCAGCTGTAAGCTGTTAGCTCTTCCTCCTGTGGTCTCCTGCAAAATATAATGTCACAGTTATTTACAGTATAATCCATATCATGATTATTGAATTTTATCATTTGAATTAGTTTAGACTATTTTCCTGTTTAAGATATTTGTCCTAAAACGTAAAATTGAAACACACCATTTAGGACAAAAACCTTTCTGAACAAAATCAACTACATTTTGCAAGGCAATGAAAAGAATGTGCCCTACAGACAACACTAGACTGTCTACTTTCACACTCTAATATCACCATATTGTTCATCCTTAACCTAACAAATAAAACTATGAAAATGTCTTTTATCTGCTTGTTCATCACAGTAAAATATAGTATTTTATATGAATGATGTATTATGAACTCAACTGCAACCTGTACACCACTGTTTTGATTTTTAAAAATCTCTTCCCAGACTTAATGACCCATCATGTTAATGATGATCCAAACGATGAGGACTGTGTGTTTTATTTGAGATAATTGCTCTGCCCCAGCAGACAGCTTTATGTCTGAGTGTGAAATCCTGAACTGGCGCTTCGTCTTGTGCCTCTGTTTGTGCTTGTTACTACAGTAAATCACGCCCTGTTGCATTTTCTGCCAAGTCAGCTAAATGCAAATATGTCTCGCGCAACGGTATGAGATATGAGCTACGACCGAAGCACCGGGCTTCAAAACAGGAGGTGTCACAGAAGCCACAGGGTTGATCGGGACCCAAAATAAATAGATAATTAAATAAAAGAAGTTCACACTAAGACCTTTAAAAAAGGGAAATTCGTGTGCAGCCCCTTTATTGTTTGGGGAAAAGCAAACGCTTTCTGTTAAAACGAGAAGAACATGTGCTTCGCAAAGAGACGAGGTGCCGGCCGAGCAGTCGGTCATTAAACATTTACCTCAATTTACACTCACGGGACGGGTGAGAGAGGAGGGGGGGGGAGTCGCCGCCTCTGCTGCCAAATGCTACACTATTTCATGCGACTGCAATATTGAATAAACTTCCAGATGAAATCCTGAGTTTGTAGATTATTTAGGAACTATTAATTGCACTTAAAGCTTGTGCATTTCTAATATTAATCACCTAAGTGGCTTTACAGCAAACAGCTCTGAAGTTATCAGAGAAATCCCATGAATCTGCTCCAGGCAGACCCGCGGTGAAGCTGTGACCACCACTCATCTTTATGATATGCTTTTATTCCTCCACCTGCTGCAGTCTGTTATACTGTCATAGTGCAGCTCCCCTCTCCCTCTCTCGCTCTAGCACCTCCCTGTTATTGCTCTATCTCTTTTTCTCACTCCAGAGCTTCACTCCTCTGTCTGTGAGCACTTTGTTGCAATTCAAGTAAATGTTCCTTCTATCAATATTTCATATCAAAGTACATCCTCCTTACCAACGCCTCCTTTAGAGGCGAGCCCCGCTGGTGCTACCGGATATGAATGAGTGCTTTGTCGGAGGATGGAGCAGATCTCCACGATTGATAAGATGGGAGATTTCATTATAGAGCCCACAAAAACAATCAGTCTCAGGGAAACATTAGCTCACCCAAAGTTTCTTCTAATCTAAAATTGATGAATTAAAGGAAAATGTGTTTCTGTGCCACTAACATGACGTTTAATGTATTTTCTAATGTTCTCGGGAGCACTTGTGTTCGTGCAACGTTCAACGCTGCTGCCTGCAGTATGCTGCATTCGCACTCCTTCACAGTCATGCACACAGACATTATGCACAAAAGCACTCAGCGTGCAGGGCCCTGTGGCAACAAGTAGGAAGGCTCTCATCCTATGTAATGTATTTTACTGCAGCCATAAAGGCACCTAATAAAAAGCAGCAATGTGAGCGTGTATGCATGCAGATACATTTAATCACGAACAAAATTATATAAATTTGCTTCCAAATCATTTATGAGTGTTTTACAAACAAAGTAGAATGAAAATGTAATTATTGAGGGTACGGCTAAAAGAGTAGGGTTAGAAATCGGTTGTTGCATTGATAATTCTGCCTGAAATGATAAAACGCTCTTTATAAATACTAAGTTTGTTTGTTGCAGTTTAATTAATTTAACTTAATTCAGTTTATTTTAAATATTGTTTATTTGTAAAGCACCAGTTCACAATGAACTAATTTGGATTTATTCCCATTTCATTCCTAATTTGGTTGCTAACTTTATCCATGTAAACAAAACATTTCTCACACTCACCGATTCACAATGATCAAATTGAAAAGGGTTCTCTGACTATTTTGAGCAAAACAAATAGTCTCAAATCACTTGAAAAGGATCAAAACACTTTGAACTTCTTGTCAACAGAACAGCATCTTCTCAGCCACCAAGTTAGCACTAAGTTTTATGTAAAGACGTACAGTTTGAGTCAGCTTTTTTAAACTCCTGCTCCTTCAATACAGCAACAAGGACCAAAGTGAGAACTGCATTTTGGGAAGTTTGCAAATACTGCGGTCAGAGGTCTGGAGGAGCAAAACAAATCAGCTTAGAGTTGTTTTTAAAAACAAATGGCTGGTTTTCTAACTCAGCTAAAGGCAAACATCAGATCTGCTCATCTGAAACTTTTTCTGGCAAACGTCCAGTCACTGGGTAGTAACATGAACCTAATGTGTCTCCAACTGAGCAGCTAGACTAGAGAGAGCTGCAGAACTGCTGTTTGTCCTGACAGAACAACTTAGCCTATAGGGCTTCTCCTTTTTTGAGATGACCAGAATCACCTGTGCAGGAAGTAGGAATCTATATGTACATCATTGAAATCACTGACAGCAGCGAGGTGACCAGGCACTGTGTTGAGTTTCATCACTGAAGTGTGGCTTTTTATGTCCTCCCATGTTTATGACATAATGACAATAATAAACAGGGGTGTACACAATTTTTCATCACATGTCCTCAAGGGAGAACCCGGCTGTGGTGTTTGGTCCGCACATCTCGGTCGGGGGGTGGGGGGGCAACTTTGCTCTCCATTTTTTTTTTGTAGAACACTGTGCAACATTTTCCTGCTTAATGCTCAATGAATTCAAACAACCATTTAACTCGCGCATCAGAGAGTGGATCAGAAATCGATCAGTGATCCTTTTGTTCTGGTCAACTTAAATGACTTGAGTCTGATAGAGAGAACTTGATATGTGAAGATAAAATGAACGCCTTTCTCAGAGGGGAATTATTTATCAGCTGATTCAGAGCGCGAGCTGTCGGGTCGGGGAGGATTTAGAAAAGCGTGCGTGTGGATCACGGATTGATTGTGACCCGTTGTACCCCTACTGGGCATGTGTGTGTTGCGTGCATGGGTCGGATGTACTGTGATTGTGTGTGTGTTAAAATGCGTGCCAAAGGGGCTGTGCGTAAGGGCGCAGTGCCAGACGCATTGGAGACGCTGTGAGTGTGTGTGTGTTGGAGGCTCTGCTGTGTGTGTCCACTAGCTTCAGATGTCATGTGAGCGCTCATTTGCTACGCTGCAACAGGATGTGAAGCCCGTCAGATCAAGGGGTCTCCCATCGGGACCGCGGATGCGCTGGTACGCAAAGGCGCGTTCGGGCAGTCAGTTCTGGTACGCATGAATGAAATCTGGTTCTCTTGCGGACTCGCGGACTACTTGTGTGCACCCCTGATAATAAATGAATCTGAATTGGAAAATTCCAGCAACACAACAAAAAAGACCCAACTCAAAACTCAGAACCCTCGTAAAAAATTTCAGACATTTTGGAAACTCCATCACGAGTGCATTTCAAAATAAGTCACGGACTGTCACAGTTCTGTGAGAGACAGGCTAACACTGAAACAGTGTTGATGATGTTCATAGTTCTGGGGTGTCTCAAAGTCAGTGGAGGTTCTAGACCTACATTAGAGGGGGGGCAGGCTGGGGCCAGCTGCTTTTTTAGAGGGACACATTCTAAAAACAAAAAACTTCTTCAAGTATTTAAAATTTTAGTGTATAATAACAGCAATATAATAACAGCAATTCAGTTACTTTGGACACAATAACTTCAGTAAGTTTCAAAATAAAACTATTTTGCAAAAATACTTTGATCTCTTGGTTATTATTTCAGTGACAACATGAAACATGCCTGAGACTCAGCACTTAGCAGGGGGTCACGGGGGGGGGGGCAAGCTTACTGAACCCCCCAATCTCCCCCTAGAACCACCCCTGCTCAATGTCCCTGTTTGGTGCCACCATAATTCACCCCAAACCTGAAATTAGATTGTACCTAAAGATAATATCAGTTCAGATCAATGTGATACCAGAAGGAAATCCAACAGGAACATCATTTGATTTTTAAGTTACTCTAATTTACATAAAATTCAAAGCAATTCTGAAAGAAGTAAAAACAGAAACGATGACTATGAGAATATGCCTGATTAAAATCAGAGCTGTTTTAAAATGAGGCTAAACCACCTCCAGCTCTGATGATTCCTTTTGTCTCAGATTTTGGTTAAGAATGAAAACAGAGAAGCCTATCGCTCCAGATTAAGCTCTGAGCCTCGGCAATCCAACCCCCTCCTTCCTCCACTTCCTCAATAAGCCTCTCTTCTGACCTCTATCGCAGCGGCCAAACAGAAAACCATTTAATGAGCCTGCCTTTGGCCTTGTTTAGCCTTAATCAGATATTATGTCAGAGGTTTTAATTGATTCTCCACCATCATGAGCGGGCGACAGGGCGAGATGACCGACAGGCCGCGCCTGACGCGGTGCAGCAGGGCTCTTCATTTCTGTCCCCAGACTTTGTGGTGTCGTCAAAGGGGATTAGGGTAGCAGCACATCAGGTTGGAGGGTGTGTCTGCATGTCCGATTGACAGGAGGCAGAGTTTATATCTCTTTATACCACAGTTAATCCTTTCAAGAAGACAGACTTTGGCTTTCAATTAGGAAAAATACGCAGACTTTTACGTCACAGAAATTGAACTGGTGCGTCTCTTTAGATGAATATTTATTTAATTTGTTAAACTAATCATTTCAACACAAAAAGTCTGTGTTTTTTCTAGATAGGTTCCTCTAACTCTGGTGATTTAGAGGCCTGTATTTGACTCTAAACCTACAGCTGTGAAGGCAAAAAGGTCAAAAGACAACTAAACATATAGAATTTGACTTTAAATAAACTGGGTTTTAAATCAGATGTTCACATATTGACATAACATCCTCAGACTGAAAGGGGATTTTCTTTTAAAAAATTCAGTTAAATCCACAATGTGTTTTTTATTTGTCTGAACACAGTAGAAAAGTCTCTTTCAAAACCATCTTCTAATGTAAATGTAAGAGCAAAAGGTCACCACTTAATACCTCCCACGTGACATCATCAGAATTTAAAATGAAAGATCATGGCTTCATAAGCTGTGACATGTAAAGAAAAGGAATGAATGCATATTGAAATAATGACAGGGATGAGTCATGCATCCAAAGATGGATGAATAACTGCCTTACACAATTTAATGCTTCATATTATAATCCTTATTAGCCTTTACCCATTCATAATATATGATTAAGCGAGATCTTCTAATCCTACTGAATCTAGCTAATGACAAAACAAGATTTATTTTTATGTATTCTCTGCCTGCTAACACGTTACCAGCATATATGTCAGCTAGAGCTCCAAAAATGAAGCGAGGTTTATTGAAAAGGTTTGTTTTTGATATTTCTTTAAACAAATCTGAGTGGAAACATTTATTAATCTTTTTTTTTTTAAAGCAACTTGTGATAAATGTAGTAACTTTTTCTGGCGTTCTTCTCAACAAGCTGCAGGTGCTAAACCGTGAGCCCCTCCTCCATCCCGGAGCACTCACAGCAGCCCAGTCCTTAAGCAGGACTGTTAGGACTGAGCAGGAGATGTTAACCCCTCTGTGTCCAGACTGCAGGTGTATAGATGTGTGAAACTGGCTGGTTAATCCCACCCTGGCTTATGGATATTTAGCCTTTGTTGGTTAATTTAGATCGTATTTAAAAAAAAATTTAGGATGAATCCTATTTCAAAATACACATAGAAGTAAATAAATGGCTTGATAAAGTAATTAATCTGTCAAATATTGTGTCTTTTTCAAAATGATTTGATTATAATGTGTGATAATGAATGTTGATCTGATGTAAACTGCAGCAGCTCGCTCAGACTAGCTGTTAGCTCATTATTCTGGTCAGAGTTAAACTCCATTTCTCCAAACTGAGGTCATTCGAAGACGTATCTACAACAGATATATTGTAGATATAAATATTGTTCATTTCCACAGAAACCCACTTCAAAAACCTGCCACAAGGTACTGCCTTTCATTTTACCGAGCGGAGCTGTTTCTATCTCTAGCATGACACTTTTTTAATTGCAGCACTAACGCAGTTTTAAGGAGCCATTCAGGTTGAACAAGCTGGAGGAAAGTACCACTTAAAAAGACAAGAACGGCGCCACTGGAAACGTGACAAAGGCATGTGGTCCACTGGCCTGAATCAACAGTCATCCATCAACATAAGTGTATTCTTCACGTTCAGACACCTTATTCATTACTTTGAAACAAGGCAAAAGCTAAGGATGCTTTAGCGTCTCAGGTGGCCTTTAGATATTGTCACACTACTTAAGAGGGATTTATTACAAAACAAGTATACTTCAAAAATCTTTACTTGAGCCAGTGCCAGAATATGCTGCCAGCATCAGTTGTGTAAGTGTGGGTGCGAGGCAGGACTCGGACCAATAGAACGCCACACAAAGCAAATGTAATGGAAAGTAACTGAGGCACACCAGGAAATGGAGTTTAGTCTGAAAGAGTGTCGTAGAGAAAAGTAAAAATGCATGACTTGGTTTTATAGTTTTTTATAAAACAGACTGTAGGATTTTATTCTTTATTGGTTTATCTAAACGTCTCCCACCAGCAGCTGTCTGTGTCTCGGGCCATTTACACAGAATCTGGGTTATTCATAGCAAGTCAATCAGAATACCACAAAACGAATGAATAAAGGATTTAATCGATTTACAGTAAATAAAGGTTCAAACTAGAACTTCTGTGATTTTGAGTTGTTGGGTTGAGTCTCAGTTAGTAGAGGAAGGTCTTGGTGTTCTTTTCTCTCATCTGAAGTGATTTCTAAATTCTGATTTGCCAAGTTGCTGTTCTGATAATAGAGTAAAGGTTATGAATTTCCAAATGTAGCAGTGAGTAAACATACTGAGTGTCCTGTCATTTGGTTCTAAGAACCTCTTGTAACCTTTTGATAAAGTAGTAAAAGTTCTCTGGACTGGTCAATTTTTCATTTTTTGACACAGTCCTTGTAAATTGCAATTTTCTACCTTTTTGTTGTGTTTGTTAACAGAATAAATTAATATTTTAGATATTTAAAAAAAAAATGCACAAAACATGAGATTAAAGATTTTTGTTGGGGAAGGAACAAATTGACAGCAACGCTGTAAATCCTAAAGGTTTTTTGGATAAAAAAATACGTTTCTCAGTATGGTATGTGCTATAGGTCTTTAAACATTCTGAGAAAACTGAACAAGTTATTAAGAAAAGAAGCAATTAGATGCCTTTTTTATTTGAGTCAAAACACTTTGAGTGTTTTGCTGCTTCCAGTTACTTTATAACTCTATATAATAATAATGATGGATTGGATTTATATAGCGCCTTTCTAAACACCCAAAGCGCTTTGACAGAAGCTCCATTATTCTTTCACACACACATTTACACCAGTGATGGTAAACTATGACAGACGTCTGTAGCCACAGCTGCCCTGGGGCAGTCTGACAGAAGCGAGGCTGCCATTCTGCGCCATTGGCCCTTCTGACCACCACCAACATTCACACAGGCAAGTTGGGTGAGGTGTCTTGCCCAAGGACACAACGACAATCTAACCCAGCCAGAGCTGGGGATCAAACCGGCGACCCTCTGGTTACCAGACCGGCCACTCTACCAACTGAGCTAAACACCGCCCCAGCATTTTTTAAATCCAACGTACCACAGCCCCTCCCAAAACATCCACCCCCCCACTTCTACACGTGCGTGCGCCGCACTCCGGTTTCTAAAGCCGGGCATAAACTGCGTGACATTTTCAACCGTGGCTCTTAGTTCCTGCTCAAACTGTACGACTGCATCACAGGGTTCAGTCATTCACAGCTCACAAAAATCATGTTCTCACACTTATATTCTTTTAGTTTATGTTGATGTTTTTGGTTCTTTGTCTTTTAATCATGTTTAATTCTGTTTTTGTGAAGCACTTTGTGATTTTTGTCTGTAAAAGGTGCTATATAAATAAACTTTACTTACTTACTTACAGTGCTCTGATGAGACCTGACTGTCACACTGTGCTTAATGGAAAGCTGCATAGAAGAATCAGAACCTGGAAATGAGGAGACCTGCCCTGCATCCTTGGCAAGCCTTAGCATTCTATGTGGAGAAAGGTGTCAAAATGAAAATAAGTCCCTCAGTAGCCGAGTAATGGATAAGGTTTTAGTAGAAATTAGCTCTGACTCCTCCATGACCGGCTGAGACTGGAAACAGGAAGACACGGCGCGCCCTGGGAACGCGACGCGTGGCCTGCACCTCTACAGGTTTGGTATTGGCTGAAAAAGTTCGCCGGTCATTGAGAATCCAAAGGGGTCTATAGGAGGAAGTATGGTCTTCAGAAGAATAACATGTTGTGGAACTCTAACCATATCTCATAGTTTAGACCTGAAATATCATTAAAACATTTATAAAACTTTGATACATAGAAAAATGCTGCACATAGGAGCTTTAATAAATTTGAACTGAACTTTAAAATAACTTTGTAAAACTGTGAAGGACTTGATGGAGCTCCTATGGCTTAAGCCCAACCTGACTCCTTGGCTAAATTTAAAGATGAATAATAATAAATACTACAGTTTATAAAGTGTAAACTATAAATGTCACAGCAGCTTAACAACTGTGCATTTGTCCTGCTTTCCTCATCGTCTATAAGGCTCCAAAGGAACCCTGACAGCATGAGTCATGTGGGTTAATCAGCGTACCGTTAGATGAAGATGGGCTCATGCTAACGATAAGTTTGGTTCTATTGTTACTGCATATCAGTGTGTCCAACACCATATCCTGACATGTACATCCACAGAGATGTAATTATGTGTCACAGAGATGACAATAACCAGGGTGTTGTGTTTACATGCCAAACTGCTGTGAAAGTTACAAAATGTTTTCTAGTCCCAAAAATACCTGCTCTCGAGGCACAAATTTCAAAAGTGTAAATAACTAGGAATGATTTAACGTCGCAAAACATAAAAGGTCGTCAGCCCATTTCGTAGCAAAGCTCCATTTTTTAAACAGCCAAACAAGACTAAACATACTAAGACACTAATCCAGATGAAGTGCAGAAAAGTAAAGTGAACCCTGCAGTGTCAGTGAAAATAAGTAACAAACGGGCAGAAAAAACAAAACGCTGTGAAAACGGTGCCAAGTTTGGGAAAGTAAATAAAAGAGCGTAGGCCTGAATCTGTAAAACATCCCCAGGCAAAGGAAGTGAAACAGGAAATACAGAAAACATAAAGGAACCTGAGGGAAAGGAGTGCATGTGAACAGCCGCTGATGCTCCTCGGCTGAAATAAAATGAGACAGGTGGGCCTTTCAGCGCGATGGTCAATACCTGAGAGCTGCCCTATCGATCGGCGAGGCTTCAACCAAATGTCAGCACCCAAAAGACCACAATCCTTCCTGCTTCAGCTGGGAAGATGGACAGATGCTTTGTGAGCTGGCAGCGCTACATAAAAACACAACCTTCACCGTGACGTCCCAAACTACACCTCAGACAAGACAGTCTTATTATCTACATGTGACCACAGAGAGTGGACTTAACGCCACGTCTACATGTGAAAACAAGAGCAAACCTAAAGGCACTGTGACCTTTAAGGTGAGTCAGGCGCTGATCCTTTGGCCCGTTGCTCAGCTTCCTGACATTGTCGTGGGTCACGTGGTCGGTGTCTTTGTCCCCGTCTGCCCTCTGGTTAGTCAGGTCCTTTTCCAGCCCCTGGCAGTAAGCTGATTACAGTCACACCAGTGAGCTGAAGACCGGTGCTTCCTGTCACCTCAGCTGACTAGACACACGTATAGACGAATGCACGGAGCGCTTAAAGGCATGTGTTTGGATGATTGAATCAAAAGTGAAACAATGTCTCAGATAGAGGCAAACTGAAAATTCAAGGTATATTTTTTCTATTTTGAAGTGTGTTTTTGTGTCAAACTGATTAAACTGAGTCATTTTAAGACAGCAGCAATACAGACTACCCATTAGCATATTAGTCCTGTTGGATAGAAACATTAATTCTGAGAACTGAGGCCTTTATCTACCTATCTAAAATGAATTATAATACAAATCATTTACATTTACACAGAAACACACTTCAAAATTGCTGAAATATCCCTTTAAAGGGCACTTGAGCTTGTTGAAAAGCAAATGTTCCTCTGGTCCTCAAGGCACTCCTGTGACTCAGTGAAGGATGCCCATTCCACACCAAAAACCAGGACATCTAATAGTTTCCTCTGTCACTTCCTGGGGTTCACAGAAACAGCAAACAGCTGGCAGCTCTGCCCACAGTGACACCAGACGCTTCATGACACAAGGAAAGAGAAACACACACACACACACAGTGAAAGCTGCAGATACACTCAGTAAAAACAAATGAGGTCCAGTAGAGATGCTAAAAGGGGAAAAATACAAATAAAATTAAAACTGGAAACAGGAAGTGAGCCAGAAAAAACCCACTGAGCTTCTCTACAGGAAGTACTGCCGTCTTAGTTCACTGTAGTATTAGTTATGAGCGACACGACGGCAAGAAAACAGAGAAAGACTGGATTGGAATAAAGAAAAACAATTCCTCTGAATAATGTGCACTTTGGGAGGAAGTTTCAGCCATCAAAATGTAAAGTGTGCTGGTAAATTAATACAAAAACCAAAAAAAAGAAAAAAAAAAAAGAATCAAAACCGTTTCTATTAGATTTGCATTATGGGGTGCTGGTTGTGGGGGCTGAAGCACCAGCTGCTCTGCATCTCACACAGCCTGTATAGAGAGGAAACGCTCCCCGAGTGTCAATGTGTCATCACAGCACACCACAGTCACCATGGAAACCCTACAAACACAATATTTCTAAAGAAAGAAGGGAGTACGTGGATTGCATATTGCTATTTTTGAAAATATACTCCACGGGCCTTAAAAATTTCACTGATTACAGATGGTTTTTAATGAATGTAAATATGAACTTGAGATTTTGAAGGGCGTTAATAAAGCTACTGCCTCGAATCTTAACAAAGACTTTGAAGTATTTTAAGCTACAAATGTATGTAAAGTGTGCCATGAGAACCAAGATCAAAGAAACGTTAAAGCTGAGATCAGTGGCTGATTAAGGTAACCATGGTTACTGAGAGGGGCAGCAGGAACAGACTATAAAGTAAGCCTCAGAAAAAGAGTTGTTGAGTGAAAACTATACGTTGTATTAAAAAGTAGGGACGTCCCAATCAGGTTTTTTTCTGCCCTCGAGTTCAAGTCTGAGTCATTTGATTTTGAGCATCTGTACCGAGTCCCAATCTGATACTTCTACAGTGTTGTTGTCATCAACTTTATAATACCTCCAGACCGCAGTCATACTCACACTTTCTGCTTCAAGCTGCTTCTGCGTTCTACTTGTCCAGCGTTTAACCAATAGCGTCTCTCCAACAAAGTGATGTCATGCCGCATGCGTTGCTGTTTCTGTGTGGAGTCAACAGGTTTATCTGTAACTATAGATGTGTTGAAAACTAACGAGAACATATATACATATATATTTGAGTCCGGATCGGGAGGAAACATCCCATTCAGATCGAGGCTGAAACCACGTGATTCGGACCAATTCCCGACCACGTGATCGGATCTGGACATCCCGATTTAAAAGTTCTTCAAAAACAAAAAGCAAAAGGCTCTGATTGACACGTGTGTGAAAATGTATGTGACTGCTGTGTTTTATGTCCGAGATACGATGAGTTCAAAAGACCCTTCACTTCCAGTTTTGCAGAGAACATTTTGAGCTGGTCTATGGGAGCTTGGATGTGCACTCTGTTCTCTAAGGGGATTTGTGAAGAAACCACGATACCTATAGCAGCCGGAGGCACAGTGGGTGAGAGAAGACTAAAGTATGGATGACCTGATGCATAATTTGAACGTGTTCTATAAATATTGTGGGAAGGAAAGCATTTTAAAACTTTATCCAGTTTGAAAAGTAGTGTGTTTTTTTATTCTGAGGAAAAAACCATCAAAAATCATCAAACTTAATCTGTAAAAGATATCAAAATATCTATTTAGTCAACTACCTGTGATCCATTCAAAAAGTCTGAGCTCCAAATAGGACAGGACTTTGACATTTTGCCAAAATCCCACAGAAATCTATGGGGATATTTCTTACAAATATGTCCTAAATTTTGCCTACAATGTGTGACGTACCACCGCTGTAAGGTTTTTAATCTGCACAGCATGTAAATGGTCAAAATTTGCACTCGTAATTTTTACTAGTAATTTTTGTTTCCGTCGATAATATTTTTAAAGGTCCCATGACATCAGTTTCCATGTTTTCTGACTTATCTATCATGTTGCAATGTTGAGTTCTCACCTTAAACCTGCCAGAAAGAGCAAAAAACGGCGTCCATCTGTCTCCTAGTCCAGCCAGTGAGAAGCTCTTCCAGATTTCAGACCCAGGTTTCAAACAGTTTTTTTCACTCCAGCCCGCTATGAGGTCATAGTGATCCGGACTTGCTTATATGGTCAATTCTCCTCCCACATGCACGTTCACGACAACTGGAGCGAGGCAGTGCCGCCGCCATTGCCCATAGACCGTGTAGTGTTTAGTTTCAGTTTCGTTTCTCTTTCACGGCACTGCTCCCTGCTGCAGCAGAAGTGTCAGGCTGCCAAATAAGGAGAAACCCAGCAGAACCGGAAGGCGGCGCTTTCTTTTGATCTCTGAGTTGCTCGTTAGGAAATAATTACAGCGTATTTTGAGTTATTATGGTGCAACACTAATCTAGAGGCATCAAAGATTACACCTGTTAAATATAAAGTGATTTAAATATGGAGTCACAGGCACTTTAAAGTACCTGCATTGTTTACGTATTTATCACATTTTAAAGCTTCAGACCACCTATGTGTTGCAGCTCTTCAGCAAAGTGGCCAGGAAACTCTTCCCTGCCCACCGGTGATCCATCACAGATGTGACTGATAAAGAGCCAAATGTAAAAACACCACGGTGAATACCAATGAACTCCCCGTGTCAAAGCTCTCAAGACAGAACGGAAAACAAGACCATAAATTAGTTTTCATTCTGAGAATTAATGACAGAAATGTGGAGAAAATGGAAGGAATAAAACAGAGCAGAGGAGGTTAAAAAAACCTGGAGTCATAGGATGAAGTGGAGAATAGTAGCTGCGATAAGAAATAAAAGGTGAGTACATTCACCGGAGAAAGGTAGAAAGAAGTGACGAATGTGGAAAAAAGAGAGAGAGAAGGAAGAAATAGCAGGGTGGCATTCATAAAAGGCTAGTTCAGCAGTATTTAAGGGTTTTCAGATAAAGACGTTTAACTTGTGTGTGTGTGTGTGTGTAGAAGCTCATGCTTGTGTACTGCACATGCTGATGGCGTGATCTCTGTATCGCTGTATGCATGTGAGCAGACGTAGAGGGCAGGCTTTGAGTTTCAGAGAAATGACTGAAGCGCGTAATGGAGACCGGATGTTCATAACGCTTAAAATCACGACTCCCTCACACCCCTGTCCTCTCTCCGTCCTGCTCCCGTTGCCCTTCGGGGATGAGGAAAACCCCAGCACACGAGATGAACAAATGTCCCCAGAGGTGATTGTAGGAGCAGGAGGGGACAGCGAGAAGACGAGGAGGCCAAGAGGAGGAAGGAACACATTAGCCTCTTACCCTGGGTGTCACTCAAATTGGCAGCAGGCAGCCGCTGCTACTCGCTGGTGGTACCACACACAGCCCCTCCTACTGCCTTCAGAAAGATTTATGTCTCACTCTGAGAGTCGGATCCAGGGCTTTTAGCCAGTTTGGTCCCTTTGAACAGGCAAATAATGAAATCTATCTGTATATGAGAAAATAGGAGTATGAGATCAGGTTTCTCCAGTTGAAAGGGGAATGCCACATCCTGACTGCATGGCAGTATAGAGGTGTGTTAAAGGAGCTGACAGAAGCTATGCTGAATTGATATATTCCTGAGATCAGGTTGGTTGTTTCAGGTGACAAGTCGTAGACCCCAATAAGCTCTAGGATTTTATAGCATGCATAAAGAGATCATGATCTGTTACATCCAGCATCTAAAGAAACAGGTTGATGTCTTGGTTTCTGTCTTTAGCTCATCATCATACCTGCTTTGTGTCCACTCTTTTTCAGTATATCATCAGTGCTTGGTTTGCCAGTTATTCTCCTGTTGTCTTGGCTGTTTCCCCAGTCTGTTACTCACACTATGTCATGGTTTAGTCACCAGTGTCTTGCCATTTGGTTATGATTTGATTTTTTTCATGGGTTTGTCTTTTTTTTTTTTTTTTTGTCATTCAGGTCAGTATCTCACTAAGCTATAACTAGTTGAAGGCACAGATCCACTGAATTGGTCGTTATGACTGTCCATTAGTAAAATGCTTGTGTAGTTAGCGATACCTCTGTGGACGACAGGTGCTTTTACATACGAGGCCTCAGCCATCAGCACCATCTGGCCACTCATTAGCCCCGGCTTGTATTCACATGTTGTTCGTACTATAAACTTGTAGTATTTCTGTTTTTCTTTCCCCTCTAGGCTGCTTTAATAATGACTATAACATATTCAGGATTAGCCATGCCTCACGAGCTTCACCTAATGATGTATCCGATCGTGAATCACTACGCGGAGGGTAAAGGGCAGTGAGCCTTCAGACAGGCCAGGGGGCTCCGCTGGGACGCCCAGCTGCATCTTGACTTTAATTCTTCTTCATGAAAGTTCCAACTGGTAATGAAACATGGCAGACGGGAGCGTGGTGATCTGAGCAAAAATATGGAAAATATTTCTAATAAAGATAAAAAAAAAAAAACCTTGTGTGGATCTGCCATATGGATCCCTTAAATCTGCATCTGAGAAACTTAAGAGGTACTAAATGTGATAGATCTTAAAATTAATAAATCATTTATGTTATAACTTTACATTTCAAACGTGACTGGGGTTTCTGGGATCATTAGTTTCTTAAAGTAGGAAATAATTCAGCATATATTTAGAGCAAATCATCAACTGAGTAATCAACGAACCTCTTCTGTATTTCTACAAGTACAGCAAACATGCTGGTTTCTGATTCTCAAATTTATATAATTTTCTGTTACTTTAAAATTTGTACTTGCTATAAACTATTTATTGTCATTTACAGCATCAGCTACTAAAACAAAAGAGTGGTATCAACTGTTTTCAGCTGTAGATTAGTCGTCCATACAAGGAGATTCTTATTTCTGGATGAATTATTTGCAGAAAAAAAGGAGAAATTCAAGGACGGCAGAGAAGTTACGGCAAGAAACGCCACAAACAAAAGTAAAAGTTGGGTAAGTGAAGATTGATAGCATATTGAAGGTGTTTTCTAAACCTAAATCACAACCATTAATCTCAACTTTAGGTAAACCTCGTGATACTTACTGGGTCTTGTTGAGAGAATGATGGTAGATGAGGGACTGTGTTAAAGTGTTTTCTGGAACATCCAGATGATGAACTGCTGCTTCTTTTCTCATGCAGGGGCCATAAGAACTCATGCCACCTATAATCTAGGAGGTTCTCTCTTATCTGATTATGAATGCGAGTAAAGAGGATTTAGGTGCTAGTGCCTAAATGCTGGGCTGCACTGATTAGAGGCCTGTTGGAAGAGTTATGTAACCAGAAAACTACAAGAGGAGGTAAGGTGAGCCCTTCCTAAACTCTGATCTGAAAATTAGACATCATGATAACTTACTAAAGTTCAAATATGATTTTAAAAAAGTATACTGAAAATTCAGACCTCGAGAAAAAGGCATAAGAACTAATTTATTGTTATAAAAGTAAGAAAAACCTATTTGGTGAATAAGATTAGAGTGCTTCCTCTATAAAAATGCTGGTGCATAATGGCTTTACCTTCTAAAACCTGACCACAACTCACACAGTGATGAAAGGATGTAATAAGAGACCAAGTAGCAGGTAGTGGACCAGCAGTGTGAATCACACACACACTGAAAAGAACATTTGACTTATTGCTGACTAAAGGGCTCACACTCATTTTACCCGTTCCTTCATCTCGGACTCGTCGGCTGTCAGAATCTACATCGGCACGCACACGAGGCTAAAGCCTGGAAGAAAGGAGGCGATTGGAAAGAGGCCGTCTGCGGTGATCTGAAGCACAAACAGCGTGCCAGCAGCGTTCGTGGTGGAGCGACTCTGACTGCTTCCAAGCGTGGCCGGATGGCTAAAGACTGCATCCGTGCAGGATTATTGCTTATTTCCACAAGCTAGACTAGCTTATTAGATAATGGGTAGAGTAATGGTGCAAATCCACATTAAGAGCAAGAACAAGGCTAGACATGGCCTGAGTGTGTGTGTGTGTGTGTGTGTGGCTGACTGGCTGGCAGGGAGGGCGGAGGCACAGAAAGAAAGATTGATCTCTTTGAAATGCTCCAAATTTTATGACACTATTTTCTGGGACAGCTAAATATTGATAAGGCCTCCTAAAAGGTTTAAAGCAGTCAAAATATCACTTGTGTGGTGAAATCTAGAATCTTCAAGTTTTATGTCTAGTTTTTATTATTGCATTGTAAGGAATTTATTGATGCTTTTCACCAAGAGCAGGATGAAGTGGAAAAAAACATTACGATAGATGAATTTTAATACTGATGCAAAGTCAAAGAGTTTTTTTTTTTTTTAGCAATGATGGAGTTTGGTGTTTTTCCTTGTATGAGCTTGTGCTAAATATATTTGCTGCACAACTACACTTATGACTCACTGAAAACCTAAGAGTTTAGATTCCTCTGACTGTATATCAAGACATCACATCAACAAAAAGTATTGCATATGGAGGTACAGGGAACGTATAGAAATATATGAAGGATAGTCAGGGTTTTTAACCCAAAATAGACAAAAATGATCTTTAAAGGTCTTAATACAGAGGTTTATTCTTCAATATTATGGTGCATAACCATTTTGAGTAAACTAGAACAAATACTGGCCCAATCCTAATTTCCAACCCAAGACCTAATCAATAAACCATCTCAGACCCTGTGCTTGTGTGTTCACGGAGGCTTTAAATTGTATAAAAAAGGACAACTTGAACTCTGAGGAAAACCTTTGGTATGCATAGGTTTGACTTGCTAATAAATAGGAAATAAACACAACAGAAAAGGGCTAGATGTTGTCCTGACCTTTTGATCAAATGCTGAAAATTCAGAAGGTCCTCTTTTAGATACCAAAACAACTCCTATCTAAAGGAGAAAAACTGGAAATTTGGTGTTGCTTGGTTTGTGGTATGGAGTTAGAAAATATTCTTCATGATCCGTGGACTGTTCTTGTTGCAGATGCAATCAGCCTTTATAAGTTTTGTAAGATTTTAGTTATGCACTTCATACCGGTCCTAGCCAGGTTTTGTTGGGTCCAGTGGAGTGGACGTCCACTAGGGTAGAACTGTCTGCTACTATGTGATTGGTCTGTAAATATGTTAAGGTTAAGGTTGACACTTTTGTCCAAAGCAACTTACATACAATAACAATCACCCTAACAGGAAACCCATGCATGGGGAGAACATGCAACTCCACGCAGAAAGACCGCAGCCGGGATTCGCACTTACGACCTTCTTGCTGCAAGGCAACAGTGCTAACTGCACCACCATGCAGCCCATGATGTCAAAGTGAATGAACCAATTCATGATTGGTTTGCACATAATCAGCAAAAGCAAAACAACAAACAAAAATGGTGCATAAAGTCACTGACGCACCCAACGATGTGTCACAGCGACAGACCTGATGACATGAGCACTCAGACCAAAGGTGCCTCAAAGGTTGTGTCTGAGAGGCTGGAGGATCTTTTTTAAGAAGAGCTTCTTATTCAATCCATGAACTCTTGTAAACGAAGCACCTGAGAGAACCAAGCACAATAATCTTTCCCTTTTTCTCGAATGATGACGCACAAAACAAAATCTTACCCGAAACATTAGTTTAACTTTGACCATTTCATTCATAATTAATCTAAAAAGGTTTGCAAACATCAAGCTCAGCAACTTGGACCTAACATTGCTGCATTGGTTACGTCACTCAAGCCTTTCTTCTTCTCTTTTCTGCCACTTCTTCTGCATCACTTGTGGCTTTTAGCAGCTGCTGGATTTTCTATTTTTTCGGTCCACACTTCCCAAAGCAAGCGCCCTAAATGAAATTGTGGCTTGATTGACCTCATTGAAAAGGTCAGTTCTTTCATGCTTAACCTTTTTTTCTGGGGCCAAATGGGCTGTAGGTAGCATCAAGCAGCAGACTGGACTCTAATAACTGGTGAAAACTGTGTGGAAAAAGAATGAATAGAAGAAAAGAAAGGACAATATGCCTGGGATGTGCCATGAGACTGCACTTGACAAAAGTGACCTTGTATAAAAGCATATGGTTATGCACAAGCCTAGTAATGGCATTTCTTTAGTCAACGGCTTTCAAAAGACCTCACTGCATGCTGTAAAAAAGCTTTCCTGACCTCAGGGAGCTGCCAGATGACAGTCCGGCATCCCTAGAACTCTACATGAAACTGTACTTTCAGCTGTGGATCTCCTGAGCTACTGGAGTCTTGCTCAAGCTCTCCTCAAAGGGCTGTCAGCAGAAATGTTAATGCAATTTGAACCAGGATAGAATTTCCCTTTAATAAATCAAGGGCTTCCCCCACATATTAGTGTACAGGTCAGCAAGATGTGTCTGGAGTCCAGCAGAACTGTATTGAAGAGTAAATCACTTTAAATATCACACAGCAGCATAGCAAATTACTCAATCGCTATCGCCTGAGCTTCCCTTGTATTAGATATTGGCAGGCTTTGTCTAATTAATTCACATGCTACACAGTTTCTCTTTAAAGGATGAATGCATTTATCAGAGCTGAGGCACGATCCTTGTCCATCATCATTACTGGTTAATTCATGGGGGAAACCAACAAGCCAATATTACCGGAAGGAAGAAAATCACATATAATGGCCAATAACAGAGATACATTCCTCACGTTTAAACATCTCTACAGTGTTGTTTCCTTTAGAAATATTAACAGATTAATGCGATTTCAGCACCATTTGGGCTGAAATTGAATCGGGAGAGATTTTCAAGCAAGCCACTGAATCTTTGCTTGAAGTGGAAAGGGTTACGAATGATTCACCACCACGCAGGACACCAGGAGCTGTTTTTATCACTTAGCAGGGATGATGTTACTTCAGTCACAGACAAACACCATGTGTTTATGATTTGCTGATGTGGACTACAATCCTAGAAATACACAGCAACAAGATAAGGGATGCAGGAAACTGGATTTGATCAATTCTGATGTGTCTGAGTCAAATAAAAGGAAGTTTTATCATCAAAACATAGAAAGTGGAGGAAATGTTGGCATGGAGAACCTCTACCTCTAGTCTGAGAAAATAAGGTATCTGTTATCTCATCACTTCCTTCATGCTCGATCAAACCCAAAGACAAACACATCTGATCAGTTAGATGGACACGTACACTGACTTTGGGAAGTTTACCAACATCAGAGTCGAAAACACCAACAATTTCATCAAAGCATTTCATGTTCAGTCCTACATTCTCTACCCTGCTGCTACACTCTTGAAGATCTTTACTGTGGACCCTTAACAACCGCCGCTACTGGCTGTACAAGACTCAAACTGATGAACTCATGTTTTACAGTTCACGTGGGAGTTGTTCTTTAACAAGCATGCCTGCAATGTGTTATTATGCAACTGGAGCACTGAGCTATGGTTGTGAGCGGGAAATGTGAGATCCGAGATCTCGCTTCCCATTTTGGACTCCTACCTTGGCAGCCACAGAGGAGCTGGGCTTCTCCAGGAGATCCCACAGTTTCTTCCTCTTCTCCGGGCAGCAGGTGTTATCAAACTCTCCCTCCCCCTCCCTCTCCCTCATCGTCTCTGCCTCCCTCCGCAGCTCCTCGTTCATCTGCTCCTTTTTCTGGTGGTAGCGGGCCTGGCAGCACGACTCCAGGTAGATCTCGTCGATCCCCCAGTAGTCCAGCTCCTGGCCGAACGAAAGGGCGCACATCTCCTCCATCATGTGCAGCTTGCCCGTGCGATAAAAGTTCAGAATGGAGGTGAAGGCCCCCGGGTGGCGATCGAAGAAGTACTCATTCTCACTCAGGCTGTAGTCATCGCAGATCTCCATCAGGGAGTCGTGGGTGTTGCAGTCTCTGAGCTTACCAAGTCGGGTCCGGGGTAACCGATCCAGGGTCCGCCACAGGACCTCGTGGTTCAGACCCCCTACGTTAAGGCGGACTCGGCGGGAGCGAGCTTTGGTGCGGATGATGTCGATAGGCTCCGGGGGAAGTGAGGGTGCAGTTCGGATGTTGTTGGGCTTAGGTCCCACCGGGCCAACCTTTTCAGCCATGATGATGGAAGCGAGGGCTTCTGGGAGGATGTTACCAGAAAACACAAAAACTAAACGGTGAAAGAAGGCTAAAACTTTTCAGCTATGTCGGATCTTCTTTAGGCAAGTCCCTCCATGGCTGAGGAAACAAAACAGACAGTTTGTGAGAAATATTCCAGCATCAAACAGAACATTAGTGTCTTGTAACCACACATCGTCAGTCAAAAGTTGTGACGGCTGCACAGCACAGCGCTATCGAATCCTTTCATCACACTTCTTTGATGGCATTAGGCTGAATCAATGATTTTGTTTTAACAGTCAATATGGCTGCTTTGCTCTCTGCTCCACCTCTTTATGTTGGTATGCTTGAACTATTTGGATAGAGGATGCAATTCCTGGAGCCTTATCTCAAATACTTTGCAATATATTAATATTTCCTGTTACTTGAATCAGATTTAAACACTTTTAAATGGCTTTTTTTAAAGTCACATATAAAAAATGTATATTATTATAAGAATTAGGTATATTATTATTATTTTAAAAAGCAGAAATGAGACTATTTATTGTCATGCTTTTTTGGCAAAATTGCCTAAAACAACCCAAACTAGATGTTTAGGCTAAAAACCCCACTAATGCAAAGCCTTATATTTATTTGAATCCATGTGTAATTTGATGGAATCACACACTGCAGCATACCTGTTACACTATACAGTTGTACAGTTGAATTTCGATGCCTTACAGTCCACCGCCTACCTCCCGACAGCCTACAAATTCGCTTTCATTTCAAACTAATGTAACATTTATATAAAACCCCACAGTAAAAAATCTCACCTTGCCGCGATAAAGCACCCTTCGCATGCAAACTCCTCTTGTTCCAGAGGGACTGGGGGTCGGATCGGGAGCCGGGATCCCCCCTGTAGTGAAGCGGTTACGGCTGAACGCCGCGCTCTGCTCGCGCGTCCCACATCGTGCTGCAAGAGTCTGGATGGGAAGAGAGGGAAGGGAAAACAAAAAGCCTTGTTTTCTCTAGAAGCGATCACATGGACGGACAGTGCCGTTTAGCCATCGGAACAAACAGGAGTCCTGCGCCTCCTCCCTTTAAAAAAAAAATATTAGCAGAAGACGGGCTCGGTAAATCAGTGCGGACGTCGACGCGCGTAAACGGGCAGGATGAGCTGAACTGCGGAGTGTCCCGCTGAATACTACATAAAAGAGGAGCGGAGGCTGCACCACACACAGCTCAGAGACCGAATCACAGCTGGGCAGCAGGTTGTTTCACTCACTCACTCACTCACTCACTCACTCACTCACATGCATGAGGATTAATGTCAAGGCTTAATATAAACATAAAACATAATATATTTATGCGAAATTTTCCATTCAGTGTCTTTTTTTTTTCAGCGTAGGAAATCCATGTGTCCCATAAAGTGATGTCACCACATGCACAAAATGCTGCAGGCGACTTTTTAGCGTAAAGACCAAAAAGTGTTGATGCCTCGAACTCTAAATGCAGAATGAAAGCTTGTTGTGACTCCACTTTAATGTGGAGAAACTCTTAGAACGATGATGTTTTATTTAGATCCTCCTACGAGGAAGCAAACCGTTAGAACTCATCCTGTTTAAAGTTTCTTATTGAAGCCCCATAATGTAGGCAAAACAGCTTGATTTAAGCAGAGGCGGACTCAGGTATTTTGAGGTCCAAGCCCCCACCCCCCCACCTGTCCCTTGTCTTTATTCCCCAAATCCTACATGTAGATTATTGCTGCTGTTTAGTTCTAAATTTAAGACCAGCTAGCCACTTCTCTTATTTCCTTTAAACAAATGCATTTAAAAACATTTTCTGTTTAATAAGCAGTAAAATCTTGGTTCACTTGATCTATAGCTGTGGATACTTCTGTGACAGATGGTATTCAAGATGGTTTAGGATCAGGATATTCAAAGTGTGAGCTGGGGGCTATTTATGGTCCTTTTGTGTGGCTCTCAACTTCTGATAGTATAATTAGCATGACAGCACAGGTGGCTGAAGCAAAAAATGTTTAGAGCAATGCAAACAAATCAATTTGTTCTTTAAATGGAATAATGCAAAGTATTATTTATATATATTATTTTTTAGCTTTATTTTAATTTTAAAGTAAATAAGACTACAACCCTCCACTGACTTTTACTAAAATCCAGACTTGAGCAGCCATTTACAAAACACAGAGTGTTTGATGTCCTGTTTTTATTATCCCAGAGTAAATGTCACCTTTCCCCTTTTTTCCTACTAGAAGAAACTTCAGATATATCTAACATAGCAGTCGTGATTTTAATTTCACCTCTTATCCAAATGATCTTGTAGATATTTGGAATTATATTGTTGCTAAACAATAAAATTGCTATTTTTAACCCATTATAACAAGAATACTGAAAACAGATCATAACATTTTTACAAGCTACAATGTTTTTCTTTGTTTTGGGGGGACGATACAAGAGAGATATCTGGTTGTTCATTTAGAATATCTAAAGAAAAACTTGATTGTTGGAATGTTCACTTTTGACCTGCAATAATTTAATTATGGCTAACTGCTTTGAACATTTTCTCTAAGTCTTATATGATAAATTGGCTTGCTATACTTCATTTTCCGTAGGGTACTTTTTTCTGCATATTACCTAGCTTATTAGCATTAGCTATTGCTAACTCAAGCGCTCCTGCAAGCAGCATCTTCTTATTGTAGTTTGTGTAGTTAGTGACTGTAGTAAAAAACCCCTGGTGGAGGATCTACGTACTGCAGGTGGCAAGTGCCAATTTTATTTATTTTGTCATATTGTTATATAATTACTTGTTTAAATATAATGGATATGCATATATTTTTTCATTAACATTAAATATTAGAAATTTCTGATAATTATTTTTAAAGGGGTAATTCATTCGTTCCAGGGCTACTGCCTAGCTTTGTCTAATGGTAAGTCCTCCTCTGGCACTGAGAATAAATTTCATTTAGGTTACCTGATTTCTTTTCTTAATATAGAAAGCCAGCAATAAAGCAAGTGGAGACACTTTGTGCTCCTATTGGATATCAATATGTAATAGTCTGTCTGCCATGAAATGAAACAATAAAATATGTATTCCTTATTATCCCTGAGGTTGTTATCTCTTTCTATCTCCTACTCCTGGTCCACATCATCTTTGCCGGCGTAGCAAAGAGAGCTTGAAATCCTGAAAGTGAGATCTGATTACCGAGACGCAGTTGGACTACACAGAAGCAGTGAATGTCTAGGTCTCCCAAAGCCACTGACGTTTGAAGCTATAGGCAGTACCCACAGGGATAAATAAGACATAGGATACATGCACACTAAGTCTTTGTTTAGCCAGTGCAGCTGCATTGATTATTTGTCACTTGAAGGAAGGAACATAGAAGGAGAATCAATTACACATATGCAGCGTATAATCAACTTTCTGCAAAGGTGCTGAGCTAAGGGGATGTTTTCAGTTCACATATGTGTGAGCTTTGCAGGGTAAAGGTTGAGTGGAAATTAGCATTCAAGTGGCAATTAAAAAAATGAACTTTTCCACAAATGATGTACATAAAAAACATGAATTTGATTCAACATGGTGAAAGGAAGAGCATGTCCAAGACACCCCGTTGTGAGATGTTGAATATAACCCAAACTGCTGATGACACAGTTGTTCGTTAGGCTACAGAGCAATGATTAGAGGTAATTGACTGTGTCCACTTTCATTAATTATCATTATCAAACTGGCAGCCAATCAGCTATCCCATGAGTCAGGATATATGAGGTGGTGTGGATTCAAAATGAACAAAGCAATCTTCCGCACCGCAGCTTCTGCAGCAGTCGAAATGTGTTGTGTGGGACATTCTGGCATTGCTACTCCAGAGAGTTAAAGGCAGCTTGCAGCCCCCCATGTGGGTGGAATAACTCAAGTTACTAGCTCCATATCTATAATTACTATATCATCAACAGATCACAAAGACAAAAAAATGTTTTTGCTAGAGATCGTTTGTATAGATGAGGCTAAATTTTCATGCACTGTGTGGGTGTGTGTACTTGTGTGGGTTGTTGCTAAAGCAACCCAAATAGTAGCATAATGTTAAAGAGACACGCTGGGCCACTGGAGCAAAATAGACTTTAATATGTGGATGGCTAACTCAGCTGCTGTGTGACTGAATGATTGGATCAGCGTTTTTGTCAATTAGCTTTTGTTATTCGTTTAGTTCAGAATACGTTCCACTGACTGAGAGGAATAACATTAAACTGATTAAAGATGACTTTAAAGGCACACTATGGAACTTTTTCCATATTTTTAAATCTCTTCCTCGAGCCAGTATGCGCTAATATGACCCTTTACAGGGTTAATGAAAAGTCACTCAGCCCCAGCTGCTGCTTGTGTCCAGAATACCACAGTTGCAACTTCAGAGTCTCCGTCCGGTGCTCGATAGTCTCACAAAGTCACGTATCTTGTGAGAAGCAGTAACACTTTATGACAATCCATGTTTACACCTCAGAACCAGGACAGACGAGCTGAAGACACAGACTGCAATGGTGAGTGGAGGCAGGTGGACCCAAGGTGCAGGTGGAAGATGGAGGAGCGGAAGACGTCGGATGAACTAAAAGGAATTTATTAAACTAAAACTTGATCTTGGCAACAGAACATGGCATGGTGACCGAACAGAGCAAGAGACAAAGCAGCTAACTGAGCAGAGAATCCAACAACAAGACAGGAAACACGAGGGCTTAAATACACGAAGGAGCAAATCAACATAACGAGGCACAGCTGTGGGGAATTAACTAAGGCAGACAGGGCAGGACATGAACATGAAGCAAAACACAAACCTGATAAACTAGAACTAAGCCTTGAACACAGAAAACTAAACAGACATGAACATGAACTAAAACCTGAACCATGACAAGCTATTACTAAATAGAAAACAGGCATGAATAAAAAGACCAGTGGCATCACATGTTAGGTGGGGCACAACTCATATATTCACTCACCAGCGTTGTTCATTTATTTAAAAGAAAATATGCAAATCATTTTAAAAAATTTACTTCGAATTGTCTTTTTGTCCTGGGAGCTAACTAGCTAAACATCACTAGACTGAGAAGCTCTGCTTTCCCACAGAACATAAAGGTAGCGCCACGTGTGCTATTCCAGTGTTTTAATTGGATGGTTAGGGTTATGAAGCCATTCATAGAGCTATCTACAACAGGTAAGATATTGTTAATAAACTGAAATCCACTGCAAAAATCAGAACGGTTGCTTTAAGCACAAAATACCTCCAGTCAGAAGAACTAGTCATTAAATATGTACATTTTCAACCTGCTCCTGTGGCTTTCTGAAAGCTTTTTCTGCTGATGGGGTTTTAGTTTTTGCTTTACAGCAAAGGTTAAGTTTTCCACCATTACCACGTCCAATTTCAGCTCCTTCCAAAGTTTTTTACAATAAAAGAATACAAACAGACTTCAGGTTTCTGCTCCTCTGAAAGACCAAACATCTCGGACTCTAGTATTTAGATTTGCTGCAGCACGTCCTACTTTATAAGGATTTTGGTGATCTGATCTTTAAATCATTCAGAACTCCATGACCATGACTGAGCAAAGCAGCCTCCTCCATTAGGTTTACACATTCTCCAAAAATGTGGTTTTGTTTGGATTAAAATCATGTTCCAGAAACATTCTGGGAAATGTTCTGAAAACTTTCGTCATGATTTGTCTTTCTTTCACTCATGTTGTTCACCTTCGCCCCATGAGGGCTCGCTTGGTTCAGTGCACTGTGTGTGTTCTGGACTCAAACCGACAACTTTTCCACATTGCTGCAGGCTGTGTTCAGTGAGGAGACCGTGTCATTGGGTTTCTGCTCAGCTTTTGGTTCCTGGACTGTCGGAAAAAAGTCTATGAAACAAAATCGACAGTTGGAACAGATTTTTCAGCACCTAACTTTTGAAGATCTGTTGGTTTTGACTCATTATTTCTAATGATTTGATTTGTCATATAATTTTTTGCCAAATTTGATACATTTTCTTGCATAATTGTATGAAATGAAATTCTCATTTTTGTGTTAATACATTACTTAGTTGCACAAGTTAACAAAATAGGTTTGTTTGCATTTATCTCAATTTATCTCAATACGTTCACAATTTTATATTTACAATAAATCTGTGTCAGCACCTCAGTCTAGGATTGTAACTATTTTCATTAATTGCAGCCAACAAGAGGACAAAACGTCTGATTTCTGCAGCCCTGATTTGTCCCTGCCTTTTCTCTTTTTATAAAATGTGTCCGTTCCATCATCCAAATCACACCGTGGACACGCTTACCCCCCCCCACAGCGCCTGCCTCTGACTCTGTCAGCACATAGGAGAGACACATCATCATCTGTTCATCACACGCTTGTTAGAGACACAGCCCATTTCAACCCGACCTGGAGGAATATTCTGCTGCTCTGGGCTCAGGCTGCTTAAATGGGTGCATAAAAAAGTTAGGAGTTGAAGGCTGATCTGATCTGCTTGAAAAAGAAAATGATGATTTGTGTTAGAGGTTGACTGATTATTTTTTGTCAGAATGCATTAGTAATCAGTGAAGTATGCACATGGACAGCTGAAAAAGTGGAAAACATCAGAGCTGAAACTCAATAGGATGACATTCAGTTTCAAAGCAAATTAAATCAGTTCCACATTTTTTATTTCAATTCAGTGATAAATCATTTCCAAACCAATGCACTGGATTTCAAACTCAGATTTTGTAGAGAAATACAAATTCAAATGTAACCTATTTAAATTCATTTTATGATGGCACAAGGCCCATAGGTTAATTCAGTCAATTGTGAAAATGCACAGTTAAAACAAAGAGAGTCAAGTGAGTTCTCTGCTCATTTGGCTACACACTTCATCACTGACCCAACAGTAAACCTACTTAGTTGCAGGTCCTTGCACGACTTCCGACACACACTCAACTTACCTTGCTGATGAGGAGGAAAACTCTCGTGCAGACCCAGCTCCCATGACTTATAACTTCCTTCTGAGCAGTAATAGAGTTTAATCATCCTTGCATCATCTGGTTGTATGCCTGAAGGGACCTGTAACTTTTTTAGTTCCTCTCATGTAAAGTGCTGGACCTTATAAAGGTAGCTCAGGTCCAGGTGGGCAGAGAGAATTCAGTGTTCTCTTTGAACTTTGAGTGGGTTTTTCACATCAAAGATTTGCCATGTGTATTTACACCTCACATGGCCTTCTGAATGTTTAGAAAGTACTCCAGAAGTACAGTGTACCCCTTCCTGATTTCATAAGTTTTGTCTGTTTGTCACACTTACATGTTTCAGATCATCAAGCTAATTTAAATATTAGACAAAGGTAACACAAATTAACACAAAATGTGGTTTCTTTTTAAGGTCAAAGGTCAGACATTCTCCTACAGGATTTTCTAGACAGAAGTCATCCAGGTCCTGCAGCAGCTCAGCCCCAGACCATCACACTACCACCACCACGTCTGACTGTTTCAAATGGGTTCAAATGAAGGCAACTGGACTTCTTTGGTTCCTTGAAGGCATTTTGCTTCTCATCCGAGGAACTTCATCAGTTCTAACTGGAATATGGGAGGAGGGTGATGTCAGCTCGTTAAGGAGCAACAGGCAGCTAGAGTTTATATAAGCTTGACTCCCATATTCACATATTATCTTACTTTCTGTGCTAAATGTAGTTGTGTTGACATCACTGAATAGGCCTTAAAAGAAATAGTGTGTGTGTGTTTGAAGAAAGAGAGACAATTCTGTAGTTTAGTCTGAGCTTTAAAGGCATACTGTGCAGTTTTGGCTTGTTTTCAGCACCCCCTAGTGTCCGTTTTAAGTCACTGTTATTAAAACATTAGTATTGTCTTTGCTCAGAAACACCTAAATCTAACTGTTGAAATGTCTCCTCAGCCTTCATTGCTTTCTACTGGAGCGGTTCATCACTCATTCAAAGAAATCAGCTGTGTTCAAGCAGGAAGAGATGGAAAATAATACAAGAATCATGAGCTAGAAACACTCTGGCGCTAGCATAACAACTAGCCGCATTGGGTTAGCCTAACCCTTGTGAGATACGTGACTTTGTGAGACTTCAGGGCTCTGGACCAGAGACTCAGAAGTTGCAAACATGGTATTCTGGACACAAGCAGCAGCTGGGGCTGAGTGACTTTTCATTAACCCTATAAAGGGTCATATTAGCACAGACTGGCTCAAGAAAAAAATTTTAAAATATAAAAAGTTAGCCTACATAGTGTGCCTTCAAAATAAAAAAAAAATATGTGCAACTTTTAAACTCCTTGATCATATAATGTGATTGTTTAATTTATCATTTATTATTCTGTTAACTAAAAATAATAGAAAGTTTGTGGCTCAATGTGAAACCACATTTGAGAATCAAGATTTTATAAAGTAGAACCAAGTGTGAACGAACATGTGCCTACATCTGTGCGTGCTTCAAAGTGTGTGTGTGTGTGTGTGTGTGTGTGTGTGTGTGTATTTTTGTCAATAAAAGGGAGGAAACGCGCCACAGCAGCACCCTATTTGTTCTGTTTGGTTATTTTTAGCTACTGCTCATGTCAAGCAGCCACCCACCCACAGTCGTGGCTTCAACACAATGGTCCGCGCTGACTCGAGTCATTAATCTATGCCATGTCTTCAGTCATCCCTCAAAACACACCTGTTCACCTCTGATGTCGCCAACGCTGTATAATGTGTCAAAAATACACACCACACAAAGTACATGCTTTGGTATTTGCTTGTGCAAGAGACAACTGTAGCCTGTCGGGGTCTCTTGAGGGTTTAGAGGTCTTAGTTTGTACTGTGTAACCATGCAGCCACTAAATCCTGTGTCAAATCCAGCAAAGAACCTTTGCAGTATATCCTCCGCCTCTCCTTTTCCTTGTGTTTACTGTCAGTCCTCACAGCCATCAATCAAAACAAGAAAACAACTTCCTAAAAATAAAAAAAAAAGCTATTTTTGGGACGTGATTGTCCACAGCACCCTGGTCACAACATGCTCTCTGGGTGCTGCCTTTAGCAGCAGACAAACAGATGTGATTGATTACCACTTCGTCCTGCTGGTTATGTTTGCATAATACACCCCAGGCCCACAGATCACTAATTGAATGGGTTTTTTTAAATTCTGTTTCTGGAATCCTGTCTGCAGTCATACAGCCCAGCATCCCTGTTTACTAAAAAGAGAATTCGGCTTCATTTCTGCAGCTCAATAACCTCCAAATCTGAGGAGTTTCCACCTCCCTCATCAGCATGCATCAGTGTAAATAGCACTGCCTCTCAGAGTAGACAAGATGCACGCTGCTGCTCCTTAACCCAAAGTGCTCGTAGCAGCACTGTAATATGAATTTAATAATCTAATTGGAGCCAAAACACCCCGACCTGCTCGTCCTGTTAGGAGCTGTGTTATGTGAGAAAGTCTTTTAACAACCAGGGCATGTGTGGCACCTCCAGCCTCTTCTTGTGATCGCTGTGTGTTGTACACCGTAGTGAGAGATAGACAGGAGAAACCATGAGATGAATAGTAATGAAGTCTCTAGTGATGTCGCTGGCAGATTAGTTGGACCGTATAGAGTTGGTATTCTGCACCTTGCTTGTTTTGTTTAAGCTAAATGTGTCCTATCCTTAATATTCAATTTTCTTGAAATGTAATCTTTACAAAGAATTAGTGCAATAAGCATGTTTTTAGGCCTGAGCTCCACAAAGCTTATTGAACCTCTAGCAAAGTGTCTTGTGGGGGATTTAATGTGCCCCAAATCAGCTAAAACTCTCCATGCTCATCATCAGTCTTGGTGAAAGTTTAGTGGTCTGAGAAAACTTGGGGTATAAGTAAAGCTCCACAGCACCTCCTTAGCATGAGCCCCTCTGGCTAGTTACCGGTACACACACAAGAATGAAATCTGGTACCTTTATAGAAGTGATAAAAATCTACAAAAAGTCTCTTGAAGGTGTGACCTAAACCCAACAAGAACTCAGCCATTTTGGATCAAAGATGCCAATTTGGCATTTTACACACAAAATATATTAAAGGCACATTATGTAACTTTTTTAATGTTTTTTAAAAAATTTCTTGAGCCAGTATGTGCTAACCTTTTATAGGGTTAATGAAAAGTCACTCAGACCCATCTGCTGCTTGTGTCCAGAATACCACATTTGCAACTTCTGAGTCTCCAGTCCGGTGCCCTGAAGTCTCACAAAGTCATGTATCTCATGAGGGTTAGGCTAACCCAGTGTGGCTAGCTGTTATGCTAGTGCCGGAGTGTTTTTATCTCATGATTCCTGCTTTTTTCCATCTCTCCCTGCTTGAACACAGCTGATATCTTTGAATGAGTGACGAACCGCTCCAGTATAAAGCAATGAAGGCTGAGGAGACATTTCAACAGTTAGATTTAGGTATTTCTGAGCATAGATAACGTTTTTATGACAGTAATTTAAAACAGACATTAGGGGGTGCTAAAAGCAAGCCAAAACGGCATAATGTGCTTTTAACCAACTCAAAGCTCTCAAAGTATGGAAGACAAAAAGTCATCAAAGCTTGAGTGTTTATCACAGGGAATGACTGGCAGACTTTGACTATTTACCATAAAAACAAAAGTGTTACTCACTCCTAAATCCTCCAGTCTGCACCAAGATGGATAGGTTGTATGATGCCTCAGCCCTGACCACGGAGAACAGGAGGGTAAACGTTTAACTGATGGATGTTGCTCTCTGACCTGCTGCAGACTTTAACAGGTAGATCATTACTTGTCATTAAAGGGTGTTGCAATGGTAAATTTTGATATCTCGCCATGACACAAAATGTTGGTTCAACTCCCACATATTTTTGTCTAATCTGCACAAATTTTAACATCAACAGTCCTGGTCCAGGACTGAACATGCTATTTACATAAATAACATATGTGTGTTAAAATGGATCAACAGCACCCCCTAGAATACTTCTAGATGTCCCCATGAGTTCACTGAAACTTGTTAAAAGTTGTCATTATCTATAATTAAACCAATAAGATCAATGGTGCAAAAAGTCAGCCATCTTGGATTACAGGTGTCTTTTTGTAAAATTCACCTTTCATTTGAATGATTTACTATCAAGTTTTTGTTTTCCATTGTTGCAGTTGTGGCATGGTCCAGGGTCCATACATTTCAGCTTTAACTTTCTATCGTTTTGTTTGTCTTATTTTTTGGGGTAGTGGTGGTATAAAGCTCAAATGCTGCAGCCTAAAACTCCTGGTGGGTGACTCTTTCGTTTGATCACCGTGATGCTACGGGGTGCTAATCTTTCCTATTTTGTACAGAGTTTATAAAAAGCCATGAGTTGCATCGATGCGGTTGTCAGCTGTGTAATTGGGTCCACAGGTAACGCTGGAGTCTTCTGATTCCCTCTGTGAAATAATGTGACTGATTAATCATTTGGACAGGAAACCAAAACTCTCTGGGTTCTGGGAGGGCTAATATGACGGGGAAATTCTTTACTCTGAGCAAAAATGAGAACAGAAGTCTGAGTTCTGTTCAAATATGCATGCAACAACACTGATTATTTTTAGTCAAACAGTGTTTCTTTAGGGAAGGCTGTTCTCTGGACCTGCTAGCTTTGTGTAGTTGGTTTTACAGCATGTTGTATTATTGATAATGTAGTTAACAGGACTGGTTGTATTTTGAAGGAACATCTTGTCTTCGGTTTAATGACTAAGGCAGAGTTTAAAGACTCCTAAAAGGCCATCAGATAAAGCCCTGACGTAGCGATGCTGCTGGATTCTTTAATGTTTAGGTTTTTCTCTCCACCTTCATTATTTTTTCATGCATTTACAGCAGCGTAATAAATATGCAGTAGTGCTAACCTCTCTTTACATTCAGCATGTGTTAAAGTTACAGGTTATCTCGTCACCTGCTCGGCATTGTAAACACCTTCCAACACAGGGCTTTTCTCTGGCTCCAAGTATAGAAGCTGCATTCTTATGAAATCCCCATCAACAGGACAGAACATGTGTGACTTATAACCTTGAGTATTTGCAATAATCAGTTCATCATGGGCCGTGATCCAGCTGATGATGCTCTGAGCGTCCCGTGGTGATGTGTCACCGTTTTATGTCGTTCCTGCCCTTCAAGGCACCTCATTTTGAACTTTAAGGATAATGCAAACTGCTGGAGATGACAGGACTCTTGATGACCTTCGGGACACGATCTGTGAAGTGTCACCTTATTTAAACCAGTCACTGATTCTCTCGCCAATGGAGCTGATACAGTTTATACATGTCACATTGTCAGGAAGTCTCCAGGAAAAAAGAGAAAATGGAACATATGGAGACCAAACCTTTATTACCAAGTGCTCAGAGAGAAGTTTCTGCCTTTTTTTAAAATTACTTGCTGGGTTAAAGACAATTTTTCCATCATATCTGTTGAGTTTACGTCCAACACGATTGACGAGCTAATGGCTAGTCTGAGTGCAGCAAAGATCAAAGAGCATGAACAGCTTCAGTCTCCCAAACTTCAAAGCAGTTTGTTTACATTTACAGTGTTTACAAGTGTAAATGGCATCTGCAGCTAATTCCAGCACTTCCTGTACATCATGAGTCACGTCCTGCAGTTTCTTAACATTTCAGCTGAAGTAACACTCAGCTCCTTGGACCAGCCATTAGCTTATTACTGCAGTAACTATTTCTCTGATTTATGGTGGTTCAGTGGATAAGCTAGTACTTATTTAGAAGTTTTATACAAAAACACACCTCAAAATGGACAAAAATGCCTTAAATTTGGTTTGTGGCTGTTTATTTGGCTCATAATCAGCTAACAATCGTGATGTATGGACGTCTAATGAGGGCCAACACCTTATAGACATGTTAGATGGTGGAAAAACAACCCAAAAAGGCCTTAATTTTAATTGACCTAGTTAATTTTGCTTACATTAATCTCACTATATTTTTTATGTTTTAATTACCACGAGCCAAAATTGTCTACAAAACACTTTGGATTATAATTAAGATCTTTCTTGATTAACATGAGTTATATTTTCTGTTTTCTTTTGTTTTGTTTTTTTTGTTTTGTTTTTTTGGAAAAAAAACTCTGTCAAAAGATAAACCTACATATAACCAAATTATCCAAGGAATAATCTAATATTTAACAACAACATTTGTGAGGTAAAATCTTTACAATAGTTGATTATCCTGCATATCCACTTTGTGTTATTTAAACTGTTGCATTTAAATTTGTCACATCTTTTGTATATGATACTGTATATATATTTGTTTTTTAACATGACAGTCACAATTGTGTGTTGGAAATGCACATATGCACATATTACCACCATTTTAATGCCTTTGTTTTTTTTTTGCATCACATGATGTTGTGTCTTATAATATTCTGAGCTACCACTACTACTATATTTCTAACTAAAAACGATGCACACCGGTTTCTTCTTGTGAGTTTTTGGTCCACAGATGTGTTTCCCTTCCTTCAAAAGGTAAAGAGTTCATAAGAAGAGGGAAAGTGTGTAGAGTGGACGCTGAGCGTGGAGAGTGATTTGTGATTGTGAACAGAATCGAGAGCTTGTGGGATCACACAAAGCCACGTAATGATGCAGTAATGACTGCTGAGTGCTCATGGGTCAAAGTTTCAACATGTTGATGGGTGCTGTGGCTGGTGTCCTGTAGCAAGTAATTAGTCTCAAGTTATATGAGCGTCTATTTGTCTGACCAAAACCTCCGTTGCACATTTACTTCATGTTCTTCTTGTCTGCCCACTTACAGCATTTGTGACAGTGTTTAAAAAGTTATGTTGACCATTGTTTGTCTGGAAACAGCTAAAAGATGCTCTCAAAGTACAGTAACTATTTCACAGAGTTTGCACAGTCTGTCATTTTGTTTAAACTGTTACAGCAAGTACCCTCTCCTGTATCTGCACAATCTGACTACTATACTGTAATACCCCCCAAAATGTAGTGTGTCCTCATTTTTCAGTTTTGTTTTAAAAGTTTGTCTTGATTTGTTGGACACATGAGACTGTGGAGTAGTAGAGGTGAGGGCACAACTCTCTGGAGAACAGAAACTACGGTAAATTCAAAAGATGCAAGGCTTGAAGCTCTGCTGACCCAGAAATACAAGTTCAACTGGGCCTGGGGAGAAAAATACAGGGAAATACAAAACAAAAATAGAAGAACAAAAACACTGACCCCTACATGAACTGACAGAAAACAAAGCAAACTTAGAAATATCAGTATTAGGATGCAGCAATAACATATTTTTTTTCAAACTTATACAATATGATACTTGGTTCTTATTACCTGCCGATACCAATTACAGATACCGTTACTTCTACAGCACAAAAACATTTTTTTCTCCTCTGCTTGTCACAGCAAATGAGGGTGAATTAGATTAAAAAAAAGATCATAAAACTAAAATATTTGTGTGAAAAATAAACTTTTTCTGTGAAATTATTAGTTTTCCACTCCTAACCAAACTGTTCGTCTTTAGCTCAACAGCTCCCCCTAGGCACCAATCTAGAAAACTACAACAGAACTGACAAGTCAGTGAAGCCACCTTCTGACCGCAGTCAGAGCAATAGCATTGGTATTGGTTAACTTTAACGAGTACATGGTATCGGTATCGGCCCGATAACGATACTGGTATCGTATCGGTGCATCCCTAATAAGTACTATAATTCTTTGAAATTATGAGAACTGGCTTCTATCTTTTTTTATGCAACAAATCAAGTGCACCAAAATGTAATGATATCTGATTTAAAGTTGTGTAGCTGTACTAACAGCTACTCATGTTTTATAAAGTAATGGAATAATCCTGGGAATAGGTATAAAGTACTAGCTCTCAGATAGGAGTCAGCTCAGAACATAGGCTGTGTTCGAATTCAGGGGTAGGATGCTTATGAGGACGCATTTCGAGGCCGATGACGTCACAGCGCTGCGACGAGTGCTGTCTGAATTCGAAGGATACTCATTCATGCGTCCTCAAATGCGTCCTCGCTCCACCCCAATTTTGAGGATGGGTCTGGTGTATCCTCGCTGGCCAAGGCTATCCCAGGATGCTTTGCATGCCGACCGTTGGATTCTACTGATTCATCAATTTTGCAGCAGTAGCAGAAAAAACCAGAGACCAGTACAGTTTTAAATGTCAGTTTTTCAAAAGGTTGTGTTTAGGAATTTTTTGCTTATCTTTATATGAAGTTTAATAATAAAAATCTCCATAAAAGAGGTTGAATGTTTTATTTTTCATGTAATTTATGACAAGAAATCAATGTAAGCTAGCTTGAATGTTTTAAATGGAAATTTAGGAAAGAAGTCACCATAAAAGAGCTTAAAGTGTTTCTTTAGATCCATTTTATTAGCTTTAGCCTGTCTGTCGGCGCTGTCGGTTGCTAAGCGACTGGACTGAGGGGCGGGGATAAGTCTGAGGCTAGACCGTCTGAATTCAGAGCCGTTTATTTCCAGTCTTAGCGGTCGAGTAAGGACCCAACCTAGGTAGACCAGCAAGTCCACGTCCTCAGAATCCACGCATCCTACCCCTGAATTCGAACACAGCCCTAGTTTGAAGACACAGAACTTTGGTTTTATTTCCTGTTTGTTATCAGGTTTTTCTTTGTCTGCTCCTTCGTTGTCTATGTCAGCTACCCATCATCTCAGCTGTTGCTCATTTGTAATCAGCACACCTGTTTTTCATCTCTTAATCACCCCTCCCAGCTTAAACGCTCCTCACTTACTCCTAAACATCTTGTCAGATTGTGTTTCCTGCTCCTGGTTTCTCCTCATGTCGTCTAGTTTTCCTCCTCAGTTTGTCACCTGCTCTACGTTGTTGTTTTCTTGCCTCTCCAGCTCTTTTCTTTGTTGAAGTTTCTGTGAATCAGTTCGTTGTCCTGGAGTCAGCATTTTGGAGACACTCTGCATGTGTTCTTGACATCCAGAGAAAACCATGAAGTTGTATGAAAACAGAAAAAACACACTGCACTACAGGAAACACACACACACACACACACACACACACACACACACACACACACACACACACACACACACACACACACACACACACACACACACACACACACACACACACACTTTACTACTGTCATGAAGTGGACAGTGTTAACAAAAAGGCATTTTTTATTTTATTTTTACCAATGTGTTTTTATCAAATGTGCACTAAAAGAAAAATGTATTCTTTTACAAGTTCTTGACTGAAAGTGTGCTGTCAGTAAGTCTCAGCTGGGTATATTCTGACTTTGATAAATACTGAGTCTCCAAGCAACGCATAAAACATTCACTTTACCCATCAAGAATTTGACTACAACACGTACTGCATAAAAAAAAAAAAACAAGAGTGCTGATGATGGGTGTAGCAGTAGTTGTTTACTCAGACATTAAGTTGGGAACACAAAGCCCCTCAATTTAGACGTTCTCACAAATCGACTTGTTCCAGAAAAACCCTGCTCCTGTCATTTCTGTCCTTTTATTTCTTTTTGGACAGCTTGTACAAGATGTTCAGGTACTCAGTTTTGGTAAAAGGAACAATTTATAAAACGGTTCTTTTCTCAGAGAAAAGGATAAACGGTGACTTCCTTTTTCTTTCTTCAAATTTAAAGGTAAATATTAGATCCAAATACAAGGATGAGACTCAAACCTACCTGACTCAGTGAAGACCTAATCAACCACTACACTAACAGCATCCTTGGCAGCAATAACTGCAGTCAAGTGTTTTTGATAACTGTAATGAGTCTTTCACATCGCATTGTTTCAATTCATGGCCTGTTTAAGGTCAAAGGTCAGACACAGAGAGAGCCGGATTTATGGTCAGCAGAGCTTTTAGTCTTTGAATTCTGCCGTTGAGGACATGTTTTGAATATTGAACACTAACCACTGCTTTAGATGTTTGTCTGGGTTCTTGGATTTCTCTAGAATGATTCATGCTGTGTTGCTTTTTGAGATCTTTTAGCCTCCTTCGTGTTGTCAGACAGCTTCTATTGAAGTGTTTTTATTCTACGGGTCTGACAGTAATCTGACCTGCGTCTGGGTGTGACTGTGATCTTTCAATTCATAATTTAACAAAGAGAGCAATTATTTAAACAAACAGTTTGTTAATGGCAATAAATTTCCTCCACATTATAACTCTATGTAAAAGCTCATCCTGAACCCATTCCATTGTTATTTGTACACATGTATTTTCTGAGTGTAACACAGTTTATTTGTTGCATTAGCCTGATGTCATGAGTTTTACTCGGTTCTTTATTGCCCACTACTTCAATACACTAAGCCATCAGTGGAAGTCAATAGGGGTTTTCTTGCCTCTGTAAAGCTCAGGGTTGGTTTTTTTCCCCTCCTGCCCACACCTTTTAACAAAACCACACTCCTTTCTGCTCCCGTTGCTTTCAGGACGACTAAAGCTTCTTCGCTCCAGAAGGAGAGTAAAGATCATCTCAGTCCTGGATGTTGGAGATCCTCTTGATTGAGGAAAACACCTTCCTGATTTTCCTTTTACTGCTCATAAAAATCCATGCACATAACCTAGAGCTAATGCCATCCGTCATTCACCCTGCTTTGGCAATCCTTACACAGCGTGTGCCCTCTAAAATAAAAGGCCCAAGCCCCTGTCCAAACACGGATGAGAAGTATCAAGATGAGCTATTTGCTGTCACATTAAAGGACATCCGGTGGTCCTTGGATCATCGCATTCACATTAACCTTCATGCACAAAGATCTGGCACACGTGTTCCTTCACAGGGTCGTTGTTCTAAGAATAGCGCTGGTGGTGCTCCTCACTGGAGCTCCTGCAGCTGGAAAGCCTTCAGGTCCTGGCAGACGGACAACAGAGAAATAAAGCCCTCCAGAGAAATGCCACACAGGCTTTTGGCAGAGGTGGTAATGTTGTTCCCCGGGGTGCACTGTCACTCCCACCTGAGGGAAAGGTTAGTACGCAAATGAACTCCGTCGTTTTATTACAGCGAGAAGCAGGGGTAATTAAGTGAATAGTGTTTAATTACACTGAGTAGGATTCAGTGAACATTTCAGCTGCAGAAGCAGTTGATTTGACTCCTGATATGATGTCTTAAATGTTTAAATTTTTGCAAAAAGTTGTGATTTATGAGACGAAGTAAATGTTTTCATTGTTTTCATTATGCTTTCATTCCCGCTTTACACAGTTCTCTGGATTAATTTTTAAAGAAGTGCAGCTGTTCACTTTGACAAAGCTGTTTAAAAGCCTTCATCCCTCATGCTGCTACAAAGATGGGTCTTGGTTGGACTGTTTATACAGCAGAGGGAAAATGCTGCCGAGAATCCCGCTGACACATTTTTTACTCCAGCGCTTCATCACTAATGGGAGGGTTTTCAATATGGTGAGCTCATGATGAATTTAAATCATAAGCAAGCGTCGTCTCTTTTCTATCTGGGTTAAGTAAAGATCCTCGCTGAGATTTACTCAAGTTTGTGTTTTACTGTCTGTTGAAATGCTATCGAGTTCTGTCTTTTTTAACGACTGCATCCATTATTCTGAGCTTTCAGTCGTCTGACATACAGCCGGACAGCTTTCAATGCAAAGTGTTTAATTGTCTGCTTTCAAAGTGCTCTCTTTTATCAAACTTATTTATTCTCTATGGAAACCCCAGAAGGAGGAAACCCACCAGTTTGAAACTGGTGTCTCTTAGGACTCAATTTTTTTTAATTTTTTGATTGTAAAGGTTTAAAAATGTAGTTTTTTTTATCCATAAATGAGAAGAAACTGAAAGCAGTGATAAGGTCAGATATTCTGAGCTCAATCTCGGTGTCCTAAACTAAAGATGGAGCATTTGGAGAAATCAATAATCTGAAGAGGCAGGGGAAGGAATGATTTAAAACTGCAGAGATAACAGCTCAACACCTAATAGAAGATAGAACGACATGTGAACAACAACATTCAAAAGCCTTTTTAACTTTTTTTATTTTTACTTGAAGATCAGGTCTACTGCTCTGATTCTGCAGGGAAACCAGCTCTCTCTCACACACACACACACACACACACACACACACACACACACACACACAAATGTAGTCCCAATCAGATCCATCACAAGCATCAACCTGCAAACTTCTTCCTGAAATGCATTAAATGTACTCCTGCAGCCTGAAAACTGGCTTTTTTTTTTGCTACAATATTCATGCATTCTTCTTTTATTTGAGTCCTTTTGAGTTGCATTAAAGGCACATGTCGACCTGTACATGTGGGAAGCTATTTGGTAGAAAAGAGGAGGTTGAACTTGCAGCAAATATACATTTAAAGCACAGAGCATGGAAGCAAGTCAGTAGAATTCCAGATGCAGTAACAAAACGCTTCCTCAGCATCAGTTTACTGTTGGCACAACATTTTTTTTCTTTCCATGTATAACCTAAATCCAATCATACAGATTTGACAGTGACACACCAGGTAAAGATGGTCTCACATAAATATCTCCTGAATAAATCACACAGATTGAAAATAATTAAACCATTTTTTTCAGGATTATTTATCGTCTGCTGAGCCGACAGGTTGCAAAGTAATTTATTTCCGGCCCATCAAAAACATTTATGAGTCTGTTTCAGCAGTATGGTCTAAACAAGAAGTCATAAATCCACCACTGTATCCTCGCTCGTCTCCTCTCTCGGTGTCGAGCTGTCTCACTCACCCCCCGCTTCTCATTTTTCAACGGCCTGCATCAGCTGAGTGTCCAGCACTGAAGATTTGCCATCAACTTCAAATTCATCACTCATGATTGGATTTCAGAGGAGTGAGAAAGTCGAGGTTTAATGTTGTGTTGCTTCCTAAACGGTGAAGTGGAACACATTTTGAAACTAATGTCCTTTATGGGGCAGTTCTGGGAAAAGAAGTCAGATAAATATTAAAGGCCTGGCTGTTCTGGAAGGAATCCATATTGCTCGCCACTGTTTTAAACTAAAATCATCTTATGATGAGGAATGATGGAGGTATAGCCAGTTTGGTCAAATCTTGAAAATTACTACACGATCTCAAGTGATGTCACAAGATCTCATCTGTCAGCACTCAGAGGACGTGTTGTGAAAGACTCTCAGTTGCATCCATTTTAAACTCAGTAGCTGTAAAATTGACTAGGGTTCAGGTCCTTTTTATTTTGGATAGTGTTTAAGTCAGACATATTCAAACGGGTTGCATCCAGAAGTTAATCAGAAGTAGATCAGCTAGGTTGAATCCAAAAGTTCATTGTAGATGTAATGTTTACTTTCTGAGAGCTTCAATAAAATCCATCCAGGATATCAGGCTATATGTGCAGATGGTCAGAGTTAACCCCAAAGGCAAATGGTTGATTTAATATCAAAAACTGAAACAAGGATCTTGTGCAAACTGTTATCAAAGTGTGTGTTTTAAACGACTCTCAGTTACCAAATGCTGTCTTTGATATTCCAGTAAACTTATACAGACTTTTTGAAAGTTTCACTCAAATCCAGCTAGTGTTTCTTGAGATTTGTTGCTAAAACTACAGACAGTCACATAAACAGCCTGCAGCTTTTGTCTTTCAGCAGTGGCTGTTAAATATCCCCAAGGTTCAAAATAAAACATTTACAAAAAGATTAGTGAGAGGTACAGGTTTTAGGACTCCAGCTCATTTGTCAGATAAGCACATCTCCAATTAAACATTGAACAGCCTTCTGGTCCAAACACAGTGCATTGCTTGTAATTTCAGAGACAACTTTTGCATTTTGTCTCCCAGCATGTTCTTTTTCAGAAATCTGTTTAGTCTCCACAAGGTGGTGTCATGCTCATTATCTCAGCGTTGCAGCTCATTTTGACAGCTGCTTTGGATATTTTATGTTTTGTTGTAGGAGGTGGAGGGACTCAACGTGGATTCTGATATTTATCAGGATGAAGAAATGCCCTGAAGTTGTTTCATGAGTGTACTTTTTGTTGTTTGCTCCTGTCATTTGAAACCACCAGTGGATGCTTGTTATCCTGCAGCGTCACCATCCCAACTCATTTCCTCGCTGAGAGCACTTCAGTAAAAAGAGACAGTGAAGCCATTATCCCAGTTTGGAGAGGATCTAGTTGCCTTGACCCATCCATTGACCTTTAAAATCACAGCTGTAGTGGTGTAGGAAGCCAGTTCATTACTCACACTTTCTGTCAGTCCACGAGCGTTTGTATCTTCAATCACAAAATAAGGGCGAGCAAACAGGCCATCCTGGAGTGGTGAGCTGACTCTCTCTCTCTCTCAGCTGAGCCTTCAGACTTAATCTCTTCCTGCAGTTCATTCTCACCCATTACCCTCAGACGAACTCTTATGCACGCACTTAACACTACAAATCCTCAAAGAGAAAATCAAAACTGAGTTTTATGGATCAGCTGATTCCTCGAAAGGTAAATGATGAGTGATTGAGCTGCACACAAACCGCTCCTCTGTCCGGTGACACATTGGCCCGGTGGTCTTAGCTCTGCCTGAGGGTGAATTTACGAAAGTGCAGAGTAAGTGTGAGAGTTAACAAGCTTTGTCTGGGTCAAACAAGTGCAGCTCACCCTGACTCATGATCAGCTTACCGATCTGCAGCCTACTCTTGAAGTTTCTAAGTATAGTGGGAGTGAGCAGGGATGACATCAAGTCCTACAAAACCACAGAGACAAATCCTCAACCATCAAGTCTACAATGCTGCAGAAGAGTTTAATGACGTAATCATTTTGAAGTTTGTGTAAAAGTTATGAAAATTTCCTTTATTACCCATTTATGTTTATGTTTTTGGCAGACACTTTTGTCCAAAGCGACGTACAAATGAGGAAATAACACTGAGGTTATTATCAAGGCTAACAATAGACCACTTAGAGGGAGGAACACTCGTCAGGCTCTGTTGGAGGTGACAGGGTGACAGTGTAGAAATACACTACACATCAGAGTACAAGCAGGAGAAAGTGTAAAAAGAGGTAGTGCAGTAGAGTTTGGGAAGGTTGGGGAAGTATAGGTGCTAGTTTAGGAGAAGAGCTGGGAAGCCCCTGTCCTGGTAGGGAGGTCATTCCTCCATCATGGATTGTCTTGAGGGAGGTGTAGGCGCAGAGAGTGACAGAGTTTTGTGATGTAAGCTTTTGCAAGAAGATTCAAATCGATGGGAGCTGTTCCATTCAGGACTTTGTAAGCTAAAGCTAGCATCAGTGACTTGAATTTGATGTGAGCTGCTAATGGTAGCTTATAAAGGACAGAGGGTTGATGTGGGCTCTGTAGGCTGATTGAAGATCAGATGTGCCGCCATGTTCTGGACCATTTGTAGAGGTTTCACTGTACAGGTTGGGAGACCAGTTAGGGCGTTGCAGTAGTTAGTAGTAGTGGATGGGCATAGACTGCAGCAGGAGCTGGGTGCTGTTCTTCCTTACATAAACAAAGCAAAGTAGCATGGACGAACATTTACAGCTTCCTGAACAGCTTCTGTTTGGAGAAATACAGTTGTGTCTAAAAATTCTGAGAATAATACAAATATTAAATCTCACAAAACATAGATTAAATAAAGATGTGAGAAGTTTGAGTCATTCTGGAAACTTTTGGCCATGGCTCTGGAGTTTAAGCTCTTCAGCATCGATGATCTAACGGCTAGTCTGAATGCAACCAAATACAAAAGAGAATATTTGATGCAGTCCAGTCAGGAGATGAACTGAAGCTTTGTCTTATCGCTTGCCAGGATAACTGAAGCTCAGGCTGATGTGATTGATGATCTCATGCCTGTTTTCATTGTGTAACTTGACTGATCAGAGTCCTCCAGGTCCGTTTATTAGGTGTGAATTAACCGTCTGCACTGACAGATGGATGAACACAATCATAGAGGATTATGGGTCGACTCAGGTGTGCTGTCATACACACTTTTCTCTTCTTTAGTCTTGATCCATTGAGTCCATCATAGAGATCTTGTTATATTTTTCATCAATATAACCTCCTATAAAATGTTCAGTTTGTCATCCATTTCTCTGCACAATAAGTTCAATTCTATAGAAGTTAAAAAAGTTACAAAATCCCCTGAAGGCTGATGTTGACAGTACTGCAGTGCACAGTGCGTTCCCATGTGTGTGAGGGCACGGCCTTACCAAGTGAACAGATGGTCCAGCTGAGACGAAATACAAGTGATACGGTCTCTGACGAGCAGCAGTGGCAGTATGTGAAGCTTATGATTGTTTTTCCAATTTGAGCGGTACACACAGATAATCACATGGTCTGAGATGAAGGATTTAGACCCCCAGGGGGTCTCCAGCACTCATTAGGATCACTGTATTCTCAAGGCAGTGGAGATCACCATCAGCTTAACTGGGAACAACAGTGGTTGGGAGGTGGATGCTAAAGAAACAAAGTGATGCAAAAATGAAAAAAATAATATTCATGTGGCTTGTTTGGAACTCTACTGTTCAATCCAATGCTCTGATCACTCTAATGATGGTAACCATACAGCACCTATAAACATACTCATCTCAAAAACAGTCACATTGATGAAGAAAACCATGTTCTTCCTCCTTCAAAATGGGACTTAAACTTTCCCAAAGTCACCAGTCTGACAGTCTTTTGAAAATAATTCTAGAAAAAAAAGGGGCAGCATATTTAAAACCCTTTTTCTTCCTAATTCTATGTTGGCTCTCGGGACAGACATTTGTAAAGTACCATTAGCGTGTATACTGGTTTTAGTATTTATATAAACAGTATGAAGCTACCAGTCTGAACAGAGATCTGTTTTTGAATAACAACCAATGGGAAAGTCTGCAGACAAGGGCGGTAATTTAGCAGCAGCATACAGAGAATAGTGATGGATGATTTCCAAAGCCAGTATTATAATGCAGAGCCCAACAGCATCCAGCCTGTTTAAGTACTGACCAGGTGCACTCATAAAAGGTAAATTACTGTAATGAAATAAAGGCAGAATTAGCAGAAATCAAATGTTTCCTCCTCAGAAAAGAGAAAATGGGTTCATTCCTATAAAAAAGAAAAACCTGAATTAAATTTCAACTCAGAGACTAGATGAGTTCTGATCAATATTGATGCCTAAATACTTGATTTGACCATTTTAATTTCAGCTTCTTGAACAGTTTTGATCTTTGAAAGTTCACATTTGAACTCATTTCCATTGGAAAATATTCAGTTTTGGCTGCTTTTAACACCAACTTAAGTTGAGTCAAGTGGTACAGAACAATCAGACGTAAGAGGACGTTGAAGGTTTGAGTTATACGTCTCAAGATAATCAATAACTGATTGTGTCATCTGCATAATAATAGAATACACCATGTGATTCATTATCTTGCCTCACCTCACCATATTCTGATTATCCAGGTCTGAGTCATGGGGGCAGCATCCCCAGTAGGGAATCCCAGACTGTCCTCTCCCCAGTCACTTTCACCAGTTCATATGGTGGAACCCCCAGGTATTCCTAGGCCAGCCTAGAGATATAATCTCCCCTGCGTGTTCTGGGCTGACCCAGGGCCTCCTGTCAGGAGTGTTCTGGTCTGCACCACACTGTATATAGGAACAAAGTCTTTAATGTTTTGAAATCAGTCTACAATTAGAAAATCCTGGCATGTGAACCTGCCCTTGTCTCTCTTTTCACCACAACAGACCTGTTCAGTGTCCGCCTCACTGCAGATGCTGCCCCGACCTGTTTGTTGATCTCCTACTCCCTCCATCTGTCACTCATGAACTCTGAGATACTTAAAGCCCTCCACTTGAAGTGAAACCTCTTCCTTGACCCAGAGTTTCAATCCCATCACCACTGATTTTCAGTTACCTTGTTCCATGATTAAAGCCGCATGGTGGATTATTTCAGTAAGAGAGCAGTTTTTGAATCCAACGGCTCCTCCTCCCAAACACCTTGACACGCGAGTGTGGTTGCGCGCGTTAACATGGCGCATTACTTTGGTCTGTAAGCTGGACATAAACTGAAACTCCTGCTCAAAAATTATGATTACATTGTAGGGTTTAATCACTCACAGTTCATAAATCATAATCTCACAAAGTAAGAGGCTGTCCTCTCTGTCCCTGCTGTGTTTGATTCGTGGCTTTAGAACGGCTGCTGCTGAAGCTACAGGAACTGGAAATAAGAAAACTCTTGGTCCAGAATGAGTCCTCCACCAAAATAAACGTGTATCCTTGGTAAGCCTTGCCATTCTGTTAGGAGAAAGGTTTAAAAATAAAAATAAATCTCTCAGCATCGAGGGAATAGAGGACTCTTTAGTAGAAGTGAGCTCTGACTGTCTCCTCCATACGGCTGAGACTACAGAGAAAGATACGGAGCGTCCTGTACGAGAGCGCCCCCTACTGCTACAGGTTTGCTTGAAGCGCGTGCACGTTGACAAAAAGCAGACAATGCAGAAATTTGAATTTTATTGCCTGAAAAAGTTTGGTGGCCAGAAATAATGGAAAGGGGTCTCTAGGAGGAAAGAGGGTCTTCATCAGAATGACAGATGTTGTGGAACTCAACCCATAGATCATAGATTAGACCTGAAATATCATTTATAACATTTAGAAAACTTTGATACCTAAAAAATACTCCACCTAGGGCCTTTAATTTACAATTTGTTCCTCTGTTTATTGTCATCCACCTCTCTGAGTTCAGGTTATGGACTCAATCAGAATGGAGACAGAAAACCCAGACATTCCTCTCCCCAGCAACACTCTCCAGTTCTTCCTGAGGGAATCCCAAGATTTTCCAAGTTTGATTATTTTTTTCTTCAAGGTTTGAGTCTTTTCCATGGTCTCCTCCAAGTAGGAAAACCTTTAAAGGGATGAGACCTGGATGCATCCCCATCAGATGTCTGACATGTTGGTACCTGTTAGATGCTACAGACAAAAGATCTACTTAATAAAACTCAAAGGTTTGTCTCCTCTTGCTGTTACCCCAACAGGTCCAATGTTTATAGAGGTTTCATGGAGGCTCTGAACTTCAGATTAAACTCACCCTATATTATCTAAAAAAAACCAACCTAAATCAAAAACTTACATCTACTGAAAATTAAGACAGAAAATACCAGGTTAAACTAGATTATAAAACAACACAGATACAGATTAGGGTGAAAACAGATGCTTTTGTACTTCATCAGTGTTGGGCAAAATATACTATAGTGATATGACTAATTCTCTATAACAACAATATATATGAGAATTAATCTTCTAATAAAATGTCACAGTTCAGGCAGCATTAAGAGCATCTGCACAGTTTGACAGTCGAGCAGAAAAACATTAAACGTTTAATTCCTTCCAAATGGAAATGTCACAGAATATTTCTATGACTGAAAAGCGTGCTTTGAGTTTTTAATAATATGCTTAGGAAGAACCTATAATCCCCAGTATGACTAAAGAGATTCCCATGCAAACGTATTTATGTAACCATTTGCATCCTCTTTTCACAGCTATTTGCATTGTCTGACTGACTCATCACCATCAGGATGGGAAAAGTCCTTAGAAAGAGGAGACAGGAACCATTTTGAAAGATCTGCCCGAGAGGATTTGGAACAACGGGTAAATGACTTGTTGTTTTAATTATGATCTAGTGGTGAATTAAATAAAAAGTTGAACCTGCTGAGTAGGGTTTCAACAGGGAGCGAACAGAGTGTCAAAAAGCAGTCTGGCAGCAGGCCCGCTGCCCGTTCCCCATCACTCCGAGGCAACCTCATTTATAAGTGATGGAGCACCAACGCAGTGGCACATGGCACTGGGACCACACACACCTCCTCACGCACAGACACTAACAATATCAGTCTGTTGTGAACCCCTGACTGACAGCTCTGCATTGATGCACTCTGTATATTGCTGTTCTCAGCCACTTTTGTGTACAGCAACACATTAACCTTTACTTTTTTTTTTTTTACTATTTTTAAGTCAGTAAGAGGTTTTCCTCTTAGGACAGCATGTACCTTTAAAGCCTGAATCTCACTGGGCTGTGACTGCATCTAGTTGGAGACACAAAACTGTGTGGAAAAAATGCTAATGTTGTATACAGCACAACATAAATGAGGCCAAAACATGTGAGGCTTATGGCTTAATTACAACCACATTTTGCAACAGTCTTGCAAATGTTTTCGTCAAAGTTTTCTCACACTTTGCTTCACACACAGACAGTTAATTTACAAGGATTCCAGGTGTGCAAAACGACAAAATGCATGTGTCTTGCAAACCTTGATCCACTTTGCTTTCCTCCACTTGTGCAGGTCTGGATCCTGGGGGCAGCTCCTCCGATGGGATCCCCTTGCCAGCCTGGAGATGTTTTTCATATACGGCTCACGTGGGCCCCTAGTGGGCGTGGGCCCCTGGGCCTGTGCCCACTTTGCCCATTGGATAATCCGGCCTTGGTTATCACACCGTCACAGAGAGGTTATCTTGAACAAAATACCTGTAGAGGAACTGACACTAGACACAGAAATTTCCAATCTGATGTCATCTCTGCCTCTCAACTCTGTTCTGAAGAAATGTCATGACAGCATCCTGTGTGTATAAATATCTGTTGATCCACTCATGCTTCATTCTGCTGCTGACAGACTTGCAATCTGTAATCAGTTGAATCCTTGCTGCAAGCAATAAATTGACTTTATGACCAACTTGGTTGCTTCAACTCTTTATTAAGTATTGACATAGGGTCAATAGATCCGACAACATTGATGAGAAAAACTTGCATGACAGTTAGATGATGGTTGCAATTTAGTTACGTATATGCCCTACAGGACCGATCCATACACAAAACCAAGTGCGAAAGTGTTAAATCAGTTTGATTTTAACTAAAATTTTAGATATTTTTGTGCAATTTTGTGTGTCTAACTACTTGTAGCCCAGTGAGATGCAGGCTGTAAGTCACAAGTATCTGAATAGAGCAACATTAAGATAAATCACTTAGAAATGACACAAATTGTAAATAAGGCAAAGATTTGAAGTGTGCAAAGAATTATCACCATAACGTTTTCTTGTGCACTGGTTAAGTGTTTGTTAGCTGCAGTCCTGGTAAGTTAAAATAGTTCAACGCACTATGCTTCTGTTTAAAAATAAACACCAGTAAAGTATATTCATGAATTAAACAGGTCAAAGTTCATACGTCTCCTTTCAGGCCTTAGTCCTATGAAAATCAACAAACACAGAACCATATTGTTCTGGTGAATGTTTATATAGCTAATGTGACCCGGCTCTGGCAGCAAGTCATAAAGCTCACCAGGAGATCCAGTACTGAGAATGTTTCAACATGTTGGCTCCGATTAAAGCCTTTCCACAAATATTGCCTGGATAGCTCATCTCAATGTAAGAACAATAACTGGGCAAATATTAGTTTAGCACCATAAAAACGTGATGTGAGTTTGGATTGAGGAGGCCGATAAAGTGAACCTGGTGACATTTATTATGTTGGTTTGTCCAATATTATCTGGCAGAAGAACAGAGCTTAAAGATCCCTAATAAAATGTGAAAAATGGTTTTCTCATTACCTATTGATTCATTACTTTTATTGTCTCTGCTGTAAATCAAACCCCAGACTGAGTTCTTCAAATCAGAGAGGAGGAGCTTTATGTTGGATCTGCTTTAATAGATTAAAGAAATTACATCATATTTCAGACACCTGAACAAGCAGGTTCAAAGTTCAGTGAGACCAAGAGGTGTCAGATTAATGAGAAAAAGACCGAGTTGGGTTTGTTTGGAGTTGGGATTGTTGAGTCAACAGTTTGTCTATTATTATAAAACTATATGGAGAAAGTATTTGTTTTGCTGCATTGAGGTTGCATTCGAAATTCTTTTTAATGAGGCAACAAAACTTTCATTTAAAATTAGTCATTAGTTTGAATTGTCTTTGATATAAAGCAAAGTTTTGGGCTATTATAAATATTGATTAGATGGATATGTTTTTAAAAATGGTCAAATTCTATTTTGAAGAGTTCATAAATAATTACATCAAACATTGTGACATCCTTTAAAGCTGCACTTAATAGATTGGTAAACAAAGCTTAAAACGTTTTTTTTTTCATGCCTCTTAACAACGTTCTAACATAGTATTACTATAAATATATTGTGGCGATTTAAAAACCCCGAAAGAAATCAATAAAGTGGTTGTCCCGCAGTTCTCTAAAAACCTCAGCCAATCATACATTTCGGACCGAAAGCAACTATTGGACAATCCAGCTGTCTGTCTCTCCAAAGCGCCTCACTTCCTCACTGCTTGGACCCTCCATTAATGCGTCCTGGAGCATTTTAAAGCAGAACATCCTGGAAGTGAGAGAAGCACATAAACAGCCAGCTGTTAGCGCTTCAATTTTTTGGAAAAAGTACCAGAGTCCTAAAAAGAAAAACACCTTTTCAGCTAGCAGAAAACAAAAAATGTTTGGAGGTAGAAAGAGGAAAAATCTGGGGGAACGTTTCAACAGCTGGAGTTCAGTTCTGTATTGTTACCGTGGCAATACAGGGTCCCATGTCTGGAGGAGGCTGGCCTAAGGATTATACCCGACGGGAGGGGTGAGAGCTCTGAGACGGGTTTGTGTAAAATAGCTAGCGATACCTAGCTTGTTTACCAATCTACCGAGTGCAGCTTTAATTAGTGGAACCTTCTCACAGAAAAATACCACAAGGTGGCGTTAAAGGTCCCATATTGTGCAAAATTCACTTTCTAAAGGTCTTTTAACAGTCATACCAGTCACAAAGACTGTAGACCCAACCTTCTTTACTGATGGCACAGGCGACCGTGGCTCAGTGTCAAGAGAGATCATCTTCCATGTCAGAGAGTGAGGGTTCAAACCCCGGACCATATGGGCTGCAGTGTGGTGCAGTTGTTAGCACCGTTGCCTTGCAGCAAGAAGGTCGCAGGTTAAAATCCCGGCTGTGGATTTAGCATGTTTCCCCCACAGATAACAATATGCCCTATACTATAGGAAGTAATCCAGGACTCCCTTGGAAAAGAGTTTCTGAAAGTCAATGAGACAAATCCTGGCAAAATAAAGGTTAATAAATGAAACAGATATGTTTATAGCAACTGAACTTTTTATTGGACAATATTTATATAACAACTATATAACCATCAGTTTTAATGTATTAAAGCAGCAATCTGGAGGATTTCATCAAGAGAGCAGTTTTTGAATCTAGCATCCAAAGGCTCCTCCTCAAAAAATCCTCAAAACTTACTTAAAACGCCATAATAATTTAATGAAAAGTAGAGAAAATGCATGAAAAACGGGCTAAACTACATAAACCAACGTCCCGAGCGATCTCCTATTTTTTGCACTCAGTGCGCATGCGTCAGGAAAAAATTGCCAGTGCGCATGCGTCAGGAGCAGAAAACAATGCGCTATGTTGGGACGGCGTCCCGTCCAGACATGCGCAGTAGAACCCAAAGAAACATGACCTATCGGTCCAATAAAAAATAGTAAGAAAACCTTTCTAAACTACACCTAAATGCAGATTATACACAGCACTTATTGTATATATAATGGATGGCTCGTTTTGTTTTATTTTATGTTAGTTTTTTATATTTTGTGATCCCTATTTCTCTTCTTCTTTCTCTTGGGACTGGTGGGGCGGCGCCCGAGTGCCCCCTATGGACAGGCTGCCACTGGTTGTGGAACTCAACCCATAGATCATAGTTTAGACCTGAAATATCATTTAAAACATTTAGAAAACTTTGATACAGAGAAAAATGCTCCAGATTGCCGCTTTAAGTAGTTAAATAAATTACATTTACATGCAGTATAAAGCAGCTGCACCTGATGGCACCAGCAACCCCTAATAGTGAAATAGATAAACAGCTTAGATTTTGTTGTAACCTTATTGGAATCAGGGCTGCTTAACATCCCACAATAAACAACATGGGGTTAAAAGTCTATGTAACTACAGTGTAGTGTAAAACTAACAGAGGTGTGTTGATTAAATAATGCCAGATTAATTCCTTTGATTGGAGCTGCTTTAAGATGGCCACTTTGACTAGTTATTAGCTTATCAGTCATGTCAGACAATACTATTTCTCCAAACAGAGGCTGTTCATGAAGCTGTCAGAAATAAATAGTAAATATTCCTGCCTTTTACACATGAACACAATTCAAAATGGCCGAAATTCTCATTTCGTTTAATTTGAAATGCAGTACTTTTAACATGGCAGCCAGCATTTTACAACTTCAACAATCAAAGATGAAATTACAGTCAGGTGTGTTTTTCCTTGATGGGATATACTGGTAGAAATGCTGGTCTAATCCTTAGTTAATGATAGTTTATCTGATAATCCCGTCTGATGAAGATTCCCTGAGTAATATTCCCTAATCCTCCCTCAGAGGTCAACTTTATCTGTCACGTTGGGAATGCTAAAGGAAAAAAGCACAAATGTCACTTATCAGAATATACGAATGAATTATAATAAAAGTGTTTATTGCTGCAGTGTAGGTCATGTCTTTGGTTTATTTAAATGTCAAAACTTTTTAAACTTTATACAAAGTGGAGACTCATGAGCACATCAGTATTCACTTTTCAGTCTCCATCAGTTAAAACTAATTGTAAGAAGTATCAAGTTGAGGCTATTACTGTCTGTTCTGCTGCCAGTCAAGTGTCCTCTCCTGTTACAACATGGGCTTGTCTGCTTCTCTGTGAAAACATCATGTGAGTAGTTTGGTCACAGGGGGCAGAATCTTGTCTCTGCATTAGACGAGAGAGGAGGAAATGACTCGCTCCCCGCACTATTTAAACCCTTTTTGTTGTGGTGGTGAGGAGAAGGTCCAGATTGTTCAGCTCAGTGGAAGCATCACACACAGTAAGTACTCATTCTGTACTGCATTTAGATGCTTTGAAACTATAAGAATCCAAATCAGTGAGTTTTGTTTTAATTAGCTTCCTGAATGATGGTTTTATTTGCAAAAATTCAACAATTTTGTTGCAAAAAAGGCAAAAAATATCTGTTTTAATTTAATTTAATTATTTAGTCAGAGTTTAAGAATTTCACTACTTTGGTGAGCTATTATTTTTATTATGTCTTTTTTTATTTTCAAAAAATGTCTAATTAATCATTTAAACTCTGACTTGTGGTTATCTTCCCCTAATTTAAGCACAGATGTAATCATTTTCTCTGAGTGTGTAATAATAGGTGATCAGTGCCTCCATAGACTAGAAAAAATGTGACAAAGCTTCAGTGCAAATGCTTGTTGTGAAAAGCAGCTGTGTGTAGCTCCCATTTGTTTTCTTTTGTTTGAGAAATTATTCACCCGTGCCCATTAGTTCACTTCCTGCACACTTGGCTTCTACAAACAACTGTGAAGCAGGCTCAGTCACTGGAACCACGTATTTACCGCAGCTGCTCGGAAATGATGGCGGAGGGTGATCGCGTTCTCTGGGTCTTTTATCAGATATTAGAGGAAATCAGGTTATGCAGCCTGATTTGTTCTCGCTGGGCTGCAGAGGATGTGGAATAAATGGTGGTTTACTGGTTCAATGGAGGCATTGATTTCATGTCCTCAATTATCATCGGGCTCTAATATTGTGGTCACTTTTTAAGTGCAACACAGCAATGAACTGGTGGAAACTGGTGGGAATTCTTCTGAAAATTGGTCTTGTTCTAGTTTATACATTATGTCATCGTCTCATTAGAGTACTTTCATTGGTTCAGTTTTACTTGGAATCTTTCTTTGTTAGTGTTTTACAACAGTCTATCAGAGATTCCTCCAAGGAGAAGTTCATTAAATTGACCTGTTTGACCTCAGCTTGCTGCGCTTACAGCTAATGATCAAACTTTAATCTAGAGTTGTTCTGCTAACCTGAATGGGTCCAGAACTGGAGAAGTCCTTGTTAGAGTCGTCGTTCTGAGGCCGTCAAGCCGAGACGGACTGCTTTAAATATTTAAGCTCTCAACACAAATCAGCAGGAAGCACATTTTGAATAAGACACTTCCCGCCCAAATGGGGTAAAACTCAACATGCTGTTGTAGGGTGAAGGGGATTCCTGCAAATTCTGCATAATAATCTGCAACAAAAATACAGTCTTTCTCTATCTGGCTCACTCAGGATCACCAGACTCAAAACGGGCGATTTCCCCGCCCCTCAAGCTGTGAAGGACATCACATTTTTCTTCAAGGGAAGGGCTTTAACCTCCAAAATACCCAGCGGATCAGAACGCCCTTCTGGGTAAAGACAAAGTCATCTACTCTTAGTCCCCTTGTGGCAACTAAAGCCTGTAACTTCAGGCGTTATCTGCCCTCTGCATCTTACAATAAACTCTTACATTTTTCACCTTGGCTTCATTAACTAGACAACAAATTTGTTATCCTGTTTTCCAGTGTTCCTGTATGAGGATATGAACTTCTGTCCGCCCACATGTAATTACTGTCTCCACAGATCGCCAGCTGAGTGATGAACTTCAGCAGAGATGTGGCCCGACAGACCAGTTGTTACACGTACGTCATAGAGGACGAGGATCCAGCCCTGGCCAGCCTGAATGCCATCGAGGTAAAGAAATATTTAATATCAGCAAACTGACTAATGATGATTTAAAAAGGCAATAAAGTGTTAAGGAGTCACATGGGGGGGGGGGGGGGGGGGGGCATGTTTTAATATGCTCACTGTGTAATTCTCATACAGATTTTTCTTGTTTTATTAGTTATTTAATTAGAGATTATGAGATGAGGGTGTTCATGACCACAATTTCATTGTGAAATCCCAGTGCAGTCTCAAAAAGTGATTAAGACAAAAACTGCAAATCGTTTTTATAAATTATGTGTAAATTAGTCCCAAAAAGCAACAAATGACCTATTTTTGTGTCACTGTCTACCCCTGTTGGACATTGTGTTGCTGTTTCCTTTTCTCTATTATTCTCATGAGTCTCTATTATATAAAAACGAGTCTGAGGCGACGCTTGTCTTTAACCTGAGGACTGAACAAACAAACCAATGAGGTTTTCAGCCTTGAAGCAAACAGGACAGCCGTATAAACCTCCTCCCTCTGTTGATTCAGAGCTATTAATTAGAATTAGCTCTGATTATTAAATGCCAGCCTAAATAAATAATGTTCTAATTAACTTTAGTCACCGTGCTTCAGGCAGCGTGGCTTTAGTGACTTTTTTCTCTGCTTTGAGAAAACAAAAACAAGAAAAGTGTCTGTGTTGCAGGAAATCCTGAATTAGCCCAGATTAGAAGAGACGTGGAGTGCATCTTGAGTCACTAATGTTTCAGCTAAACATTGTTGCTGGTTGCATGCTTGCAAAGCCTCTCTGAATGCACGATAACACGCTGAAATGTTGGTCTGTTTGTACTGACACAATGTTTTTGCTTCTATTTTGAGCATCATCAAAAAAACTTGGGTATCTAAGTTAATTGTATGTATTAGCTACAGTAAATTATTTCCTCTGTGTCCATTTTTATGAATAAATTGACAGAGAAAATACTTTTAAGTGAAGTTTGAGTAACTTTAATAAAGAAACGAGTTGGACTTTACAAGCAGATTTTTAAAACTGTCATTTATTTCTGATGAAACGAGCAGTAAATAAGAAAAACCTTTATTATTTTAGCTTCTTGACTGATTATTGATTCTGTTTTTAACCAGGAAAATGAAACTTTTGAATGAAAATCTAAAATATAAACACACATGCAGCAAAACACACAAAGCAAGAGCACACACACACGCGCATCAGACTCATAACTCTATTATGTGACGATCGATTTTACTACGCAGTTGGCAGAGAAGGGTGACCTGGCTCTCCTGGAGAACCTGGTGAGGAAGAGCCCAGAGGTCCTCAGTGAGAAAGATGAATGTGGAGCGAGTCCCCTCCATCACGCCGCCGCGGGGGGTCACGTCACCCTCATCCAATTCATCAGCTCTGTCACAGACTGTCAGGGTAAGCACGCCTTGTCATCTATCATACTGCAGCATTAGAATTTGGACTTTAAAAATGGTTTTTGTACATTCTAAGAACTCATGCATATCAGAGGTGAGAGGATTTTAATGTGTTTGCATGTGTGTTTTTATCATTTGTGTATGTTTGATTTTGGTGTCACAGAGCTGAACAGCTGTGATGACCAGGGCAGCGTGGCCCTGCACTGGGCCGTGGAGAGGAACAAGGCGGAGAGCTGCAGGGTTCTTCTGGACCTGGGGGCCGACCCAAACATCCTCAACATGGCCCTGCTGTCCCCCCTGCACCTGGCTGTCAGCCTCGGACACAACAACCTGGTGGGGGTGAGGAGGCTGAGACTGTTTGACTAGCCATCCAGCTAACTGTGTGTTTTATGAAGGTTTAGGACTAAATGGTCATCTCATTTCTTATGTTTGATACAGTGTTTGTAAAATGTATCATCCAAAACAGATTTTAACGTGAAGAACATTTGACAGTACTGACTTATGTAACACCGTTTACATAAAGCTGCTACTTGTTTTGCATCCCCGCTTTGGAAATTGTTGAAGCAAAACAAACACAAAAATTTGGAATTACATTTAAATTTGACAATTTATTTTTACTTTAAAAGGCCTGAAGAGTCAGCACTCCACGTGAAAAGGTACAGATCATTGTTTTTCACAAACGGACACAGACAAAACATTTAAAAATAAAGGTAAAATTCCAGCAGAGAAAAAAACCATCTGATCAGCTGATCTTGATCTCTAGTGGTCTACAGGTGAGGAGTGGGTTCAACATGGACAGGTCATCAATCATCACAGGACCACAGAAAGACGGATAAACAACTATGCAAATTAAGAGGCAAATCTGGAATATTCTGTAAAAACCAAATAGAATATATTATTTTTGTAAAGAAAATCCACAGCTGAGATTTGAAGAAGAGACTTTCTTGCTGTGAGGTGACAGTTCTAACCAGGGGACAGCTGTGAAGTGTTCTTGACTTTTCTTCAATAGTACAATTTTTTTTTTTGATATTTTGCAAAGTAAAGAAATAAAATACTCAAAAATCTTGGATGAATATTTTTGTTAGAGGTATTTGACAAAGAAGATGGTGCATGTAGCTCAGTAGGTAGAGTGGCTGTCTGGAAACCGGAGGGTCGCCGGTTCTATCCCAACGCCGGCTGGGTTACAATGTCGTTGTATCCTTGGGCAAGACACTTCACCCACCTTGCCTACTGGTGGTGGTCAGAGGGACTTGTGGGTGCCGGTGCATGGCATCCACCTCTGTCAGTGTGCCCCAGGGCAGCTGAGGCTACAATGTAGCTTATCACCACCTGTGTGTGAATGTGTGTGAGTGTGTGTGTGAATGTGTGAATGACTGTTGTGTTGTACAGCGCTTTGGGGAGTGTAGAACAATCTAGAAACGCTCTATAATTACAGGACATTTACCGTTTACCATGAAAAATACAAACTTGTGAAAATGTCCACAATAAAGATCCATCAACACACAAATCAATGTAAAACAGTGGAAATGATTACCCCTTTCCACTCAGTTTTTCCAGGCTTTATCTAACTTTGAAGTACTAGATGTGAATGTATTGGTTTTGCATCAAATTTTACATCAATTCTACATAGTTTAAGAAAAAGAAACCCAAATATTCCAATAAAATATCAAATTTATTGGTTTAAAAAAATGTTTTTAACAACAAACCAAACACTCTTCTAAATTTCCAAGTTGACCGAGGCAGAAGGCTAAATTAAACGGGTTCTGGAGGTTCCTCTCTGTTAAGAGGGAGTCGTTCCCTCCTGCTGTCGCCCTCATGCTGTGCTGCTCAGAGTGGGGGACTGCATTGAATCAATGCTTCAATCCAATCTACTGGTTCCTACTGGTACAGGCACCTTTAACTAATTGGAATTTGATAATAAATCCAAATTTATTACAACTGAATTACATTTACCTCAGTCAGTCAGCCTAGTAGCCACATGAATTGGATGAAGTTTATGATTGTTTTAATGTCTGTGCCCTACAGCTGCTTTTGTCCTACAGTGAGACGGACTGTAACCTAGAGGGAGACCTCGGAAACACCCCTCTGATCCTGGCCTGCTCCATCAACAACTGTGAGGCTTTGAGTGTATTGGTACGCATCAGTTTATCTTGTACCTGCATCATATATTTACCAAAATGAACTTGAGCAAGATCTGTAAATCGTTTAATAACTGGAAGACCAAATCAATTGCGTTTAATAATTTTTGGTCTCTGCTTGTCTTTTCTCTGTACTCTTGTTGGTCAAAGATCAAACACGGAGCCAAACTCTGCCAACAGAACAAGCTTGGACACTTCGCCATGCACGCTGCCGCCTTTGCAGGTGCAAAGAAAGCTATGGAAGTCATCCTGAAGGCTGGTATGACCAAGAAAATGATCTATCATCACAAAAACAAAAGTGCTTAGAATATTCAACATGTTCTACAAGTCCGAACGGCAAATTAGGCTGGTAGATAAGAAGAGTTCAGCCTTGCCCTGAGAGGCCTAGGAGACATTGAGAAGAAAAATGCTTGTTATTGGAAGGTCATTGGATTGTTGCAGGAAGTTTACTTGGAGCACAAAATATTTATAATGTCTCCATTGCTAAACAGGAGAATACAACAGCTTTGAGTTGTTTGGATTGTTACAACTCAGTTTAAATAGACACAGTTCCTCATTCCTTCCTTTATAAACAAACTAAATCCCATAGTTAAAGCCAAAGAAGGAGAAGTTTATGAGAACCTGTCTTATAAACTTTGTATGAAATTGAATTATAATCAATGCAAAGAAACAATTTAATTCTCAGGTGAAGAAAACGGCCGCTCTGCAGAGAAACACATCAACTATTTGGACAAGTCCAACAGCAGCCCTCTCCATCTGGCAGTACGTGGCGGGAATATCGAGACCATCCGGCTGTGCATCGCCACTGGAGCCAAAATAGACCAGCAACAGGTACTCACACCACAAAAGAGAGCATGTAAATCCCTACAAACACCTGCTTAGGGTAATGCTTTCCATAAACATTAAACTATCAAACACCAGGGCAGACGTTCATTTGGTTGTCACCACAGGTTTTCCACTCACAGACCATGACAGTCATAAACACACATAATAAATGTTGCGATTCGCCTTCCATCTGTCCACTGCACGCTTTGACTTTGAGTTCTTTTTAATTATTGTTAGAATTTGGTTTGTTTTTAATCTAAACCCCATTTTCCTACACCTGTACAGCATTCTCGTGGAATAATTATCAGAGTCTTTATGCTGCTTGAGCACGTCAGTCTCATCACACCCATCTGGGAGCGTTTGTCATGCCTGGCCCTGGGCGAGTGGCCAGAGCTACAGCAGGAATAGAGTATAGTAATAGCTTCAGTTGGCTAAATTGATACAAATTACCTCCACTTACACTGCAGAGCAGAGTGGGGGCAATCAGAGGCCCCCTCCTGCCAGTCCTGGTTAACTCATTAGAAGGTTTGTGTTACAGTCCCCATGTTCAGCCAGCAAGCCTAGGGGTCTATCTGCTCTAATGTTCTTCTCCGAAGTGCTTAAAATGTTTGTTTGCATGCTAATACTTCCATTTGTGTTTAAGTTCCACTTCTTTTAACTCAATTAGTCACTGCATCAGAGCATATTTATTCATCCCTGATAATGAATCAATCTTTTGTGGTCTAGAATGATCGGTGCACACCGCTTCACTTGGCCTGCACTCAGGGTGCTATCGAGGTGGTCAAACTGATGCTCTCTACTGTTGACCAAGTAGAAGATGTCATCAAGTTAACTGATGGAGCCTGTCAGACCCCTCTACACAGGTGGGTTTCCTCTAATCAATAAACATTACCAAGGAAACATTTCCACTGTCGTCTCTGCTCAGGAATCTACCAATTTTAGCTAACGCACTGAGCTGATGAGACCTAAAACATGAAGTAAGGTTTAGGGTTAATAGTTTAGTTTTGACCTGATTGATGAGCTATTTATTTAACTACTTGACTTTTATTTGACTAGGAAGTCCCCTGTGAAAAGGTTTCCATGCTAAAAACTTCAGATCAAAACCAAAAAAATAACAAGTTAAAATCCATGTCATGAAATAATCCAGCCTAAAGACTAACAGTTGAACTCCTTAGAAAAGCTTTGAAGTTTACCAAGGAGACAAAAAACATCGAGCTTTATTGTGGTTTGTAGAGTATTCCATGACCAGAGTGCAAAATACCAGAATGCTGATCTGACACGTTCATAAAAAATCCTGGGAGCCTTTTTGATAACCACAGGTCATTGAAGGTATTCAACATATACGTACACACATAGGAGGGGAATTTACCCAGTAAGGGTTCTTACATAAACCATATATACCAATGCAATGTCTCCTTGGACTTTGGGAAACTAGATTATAAAGCACTATATATTTAATTTGATATGGAAAACTATGATGAATATAATCTAAATAACAGAGTGAAGAAGAAGCAGCATGTTGACATTGTTTAAAAATGTATCCTAAGTGGGGTTTTCCCTGGTGATAAATGGAGACAGGTATTGTTTCAATAATTAAAGCCAAGTTTAACCTTCAACTCTTTGCTAGCTTAGACTAGCTAACATCAGAAGATTAGTGCTGGTGTAAAACAACTGCAATTTTAAAAATTGCCTACACAAATACTGCTTCATTAATGTTTTCATTGCTGACAGTTTCACTTTACATGGTTATTTATATAGAATTCAAGGTGTTCTCATACAAATTCTTTAGTAGCAGCAGCTAGCTAGCTGTAGCTGCTAGCCTGTGACACTTCCAGGAATATCCTAATGTTTCTCCCAGAATATCCATGTTTTCCTTCAACAATCATTATCATTCATTATTTTATTTATTTGTCTGTTTCTGGTAAAAAACATAAAAAAACAACTTATTTCATGTTTATATGCTACACGGAGCTGTAGGAACACCGTATTCTGTGTAACCTATAGCTTTTTTATTATTGTTTTCATAGTACTGTTACCTCTAACACAGCAACTACAGCCTCTTCTGTCCCCAGACATGGGGCCTGTAGACATCTGGATTACTAAGTTTTTATTTCTCAGTCACTGCTGTGGAACTCATCCACTTCAGCTGCTGAAAATAAAGCACGTCACCAGACTGCTATGATTAATGTGCGTCATCTAAGGGAACCACTGCATCCAGATGATAAAAGATGAAACAGCGAAGGAAAATCCGGTTGTTATGTCATACTCTGACAAAGCAGATCGAGAATGAAATCATCATTTTTCCAGCTTCCAGCAGCATGAATAAAATTCTGTCTGTCAGAGTAAAGTGTTGGTTTACAGTAACTTTGTTGACTTTTCCAGGGCTACAGTGTTTGACCATGCAGAGCTGGCGGAGTATCTCATTTCTTTGGTAAATATAACACCTACAAGTACGTGTGATCATGCTACACATCTGTAAAGAAAGGGACATCTGCTTCATTAATCCCTGGTTTTACTGTAAATGAAAAAAAGTGTCATTTAATTATCACTGATTCAGAAATAAATGAATAAATTTAGTCTTCATAATTCCCTGTTTTTAATCAATTTCCAATTATTGCACAATACTTTTGCCTTTTAAATTTTACCGGACAGCTCGGTAAATGTCCAAGGTGCTGATAGTTGCTTGCGGAACATCTGTCACCATCTGTTGCTCTCATATGTAGATTGTTTGAATAGAAGTTAGTTGCTATGGGGCTTGAGTTTATTCAATATAAACTCATTTTGTTAGCAAACACTGCAACAGGATGTAAACTGGAGTGTGTTTGGTTTTGAAGCTATAAAATGGTGGCATCATTAAACTCTGTATCTTCTCTCCAACACAGAGCATGATTATTACAGGGTGGCAATTATTTAAAAAATGAGCCGAATTTTAAAGTCTGCTAGTTCAAAAACCTTTTGATATAAGTTTTTGAACATTCTAGCGCGGCAGCCTACAGCTGTTCCAAATATTTCCTAGAAGTTTTAGACCTTTACCCATCTGTCCATGGGATCACATTTACAACTGAGTTTCAAAAACTGCAGTTCCTAAATTTCCCTGACTATTAACATTTTTATTGTGACAGACAGGTTAAAGATGAGGTTCCTGCAATCAGGAAAAAAGGAGCGATCTCAAAGGTTGAACTGCGATCTAATGGACTATAGTATGTGGAAGTCCCTGAGTAAGAAAGTCTTTTAAGATCAAACAGAAAGACCCACAGGGCAGAAACTGAAGGAAAAATTAAGAATTTCTAATAACTCACAAAGACAAAGTCTGCAGGGTAAATGAAGTCCAGCTGACCACTTATTAACATGAAATCAGGTAGGACAAAATCCAGAACTGCATTTTTTTAAACTCAGTTTTAAATTTTATTCCAATGTGAAGATGGGTACAAATGGAGCTGAGATTTAAAATGTCTATGTGTAGAAAAAGGACAATGCTCACAAAATTGTAATAAAAAGTTTTTTTTTAACTATGGTAAAGTCTCCGCCCCACCCAATAAAACAGATTTGATTTGATCTGGCTGCTTAAAGTTATTCAAATATTTCTACTGCTTCAATAAAAATCAGATTATCTACAATGAAAACACAGCCAAGGTCTAAAGAAGAACTTTAGAAAGGGATAATAAGGGATGATCCAAGATTTTGCGCAGGTGTTTAATGTCTTATTACTTCTATGTGACCTGCTGACCCTTTTAAAAGTGTGAATTCTGTCAGAAAAAGGTCATAAATATGCACTTAACATCCACTCATATATTAATATATTAATTAATAGGATAAGATTCCCAGGTTAAAACCTACATGAATAGGATTTTTTAAAATTCATTTTCATAGCTGCTCAGATATCAAATAGTAGAAGCTTGTTTGTCCTGAGTTATCTAAAATAACACTTTTGTTTATTATATGCAGATACCATGTATTTGTATAAATAGAGGTTTATTAAATTAACTCTGTCTTTATCCTTTACATGATTTTTGGAATTTATATAATTTCCAAGTTTTATGGAATTTTGCACAGCAGAGGTGTTACAACTTAAAGTCTAATAATAAACACTCTATAACCATAAAAAGTAGATTTGACATGATGGTTTTGTTAGTTTGGAAATGCAAAATCCATGGAAATGTGAAAATTACCCATTTTCATTTGCATGAGATGTAAACTCCTGCTAATGCAACCTTGTGAACCTCACATTTAAAATGTAAAAGTGTGAATTCATCTATAGTCCATTTCATTTCCTTTTCATACGCAACACTTTATGCAAATAGATGCATAGCAAGCAGTTCCACGCTGTTTCTATTAACTACAGCAGTGCGTGTCAAAACGAACAAGGTAATTTTAGGCCTTTGTGCGTTTCCTCCTCAGGGCGCAGACCTCAACAACACTGATTGTAAGGGAAACACTCCCTTGCTGCTGGCAACCAGCTGTGGAGCGTGGAAAACTGTGGCTCTGCTGCTGTCAAAAGGTGAGACAGAGCGCTGCATCCCCACCAGGAGAGCGTGTGAACAGGTTGTAAGCATATGCTCGTGTCTGTTTAAGGAGCCAATGTTAATGTGAAAGACAAATGTGGATGTAACTTCCTTCACCTGGCCATTCTGCAGCCCAAAGGACTGAAGAACCTCCCAGAGGAAGTGCTACAGGTACCCTGATGAGTGGTGATTCTTAGTGGAAAATTAACATGAATCTAATTACTGCCTCATGACTGAACCATCTGCCTTGATCTCAGTGATTGTTCATAAAGACGAAACACTTTTACATACCAGAGCAGACACTTTGGACAAAAAGAGATTGTTTTCTTTTTCAAAATATAAAAAGTTCAAGACGAAATGAAGTCCAGTTTACTGATGTCCTCACATTAAGGGAATTTAAATAGGACCACAACCTCTCACTGACAAATTGTGAGCTCCATTCATAAAACTTGACTAACTCCAGCAGCAGCACTGAGTGACCCAGATTATGTTCCTGTTGCTGAAAAGGAGGAACATTTTGTTTCATGAAACATTTGATTTCAGAAGTTAGTCAGCTGTAGAAGTACTACATCCAGTCTTTTACTTTTGTAAAGTTTCATCAAAATCTGTTGTTAGTTTGGGAGATGCTTTTCTAATAGTGGACAAATGAACACACAGACAGACCCTTTGCATTACAGAGGGCAGAAAAATAGATCATCTTCAGGCAGAAAATCTGTCTGAAAGTCAAGCAGTAAAAGGGTGTATTTAGAAAGATAAAGACACCAGACTTTATCAATGAAAGTATCAGAATTTAATCATACTCTTATTAACAAATATGCTCTACTCAGTGAGGACATGCCACTAAATCTTAACTTCTCTTAATAACATCCACTTGTGGCACCAAAAATTTAAATAATAAAACAAACTAGACCCCAAAATCCACACTCTGATGGATGCTATCACTATCATCAAATTCAGCTGGTACAGGGCTTCTGTACTACATCTATATATTTACCTTGTGTCTGACTTCAGCATAGCAACGTGAAGGCACTACTGAACTGTGAGGACAACGAGGGCTGCACCCCGCTGCATTACGCCTGCAGACTGGGGATCCACGACTCAGTGAAGAACATGTTGGGCCTCTCAGGGCAGGTTGGCCTCGCCTGCAAGTCCAAGGACAAGAAGTCCGCTCTGCACTTTGCTGCCCAGTAAGTCTGATTGGTCCCCGAGGGCCGAGACTTTCCACAACACAGATCCAAACACAGATTTGACTGAAATTTGACTCAAAGTTGATCGACCTCTGGAAACGTTTTTAAAAGATGTTTGTCCGTGTTGGCCTTAGGGAATGTTCCTTATTTGTTTTTTTTAATGTATATCATTGCATTATTGCTTATTGTTAAAGTAATGATATCAACTGGAATTCCATTTTTGATCCCATTTAGTTAAGAAACATAAAAAATGTAACAAAAAAACGACAGCCCTGACTCTGATGGATGACGATACAAGAGAGTAAAAGATCAATCCCAAAGATTGCTTCTTCAGAAGACTTTGACTTTTGATCTAAAACCATAAAACAAGAATTTCACTTTGCCTCTGTAATTAAACAGCACGGATGATAGATGACGGCTGTGACTGCATCTAAAAGTTTCACTGTCCAGTTATTTTATTCCAGTGAGAAAATTCTGCACTCAGAAGCTTTTTTTGAAGATTAATTGCCTCAACATGGCTATAATTCAGTGACCTGAGGAAGCTGTCACAAGTATAGAATTCAATTAGCCTGAAACATGTGAGCTGTGAAAACGTGTAAAAAAGTGAACATCAGACATTATTTTTATTGATTTTTTGATCAAGCACACCCATTTCATTAGTACCAGAGGGCAACGGGCGATTGTGTGATGATATCATACTTTAATTTGTGATTCACCTGACTCTGAATACTGCTCACCTTCCGTCAGACACAGATAAAGATCGTGGTCGATGCAGTGTCTCACCTCAAACAGCTTTTAGGACCAGGAATCATTACGGCTCTTCACGTAATGACAGTATTTTGCAGGTTGAAGCTTTTTAAACGACAGCTTCAGATTCTTTAAAACCCAATTTCTTTTTGTTGGTGTTTCCTGCCTTTTAAAGTGATTTCAGGTGTTTTGAATGGGTTTCTGTGAAAAGGTGATGTCTGCTGTGATGAGGTAATACAAGAGTAGTAAATAACTACCAACTTTAAAATAACTCTAATTTAAAATGTTTCTGAGGTTCTAGAAGATGCGGTTTTGTAGCCCTTTGCACTGTTGTGAATTTTAACATCTATTTGTAAATGCAACAACAAAGCAGCAGCTAGCTGTAGCATTCTTATTTAAAACATCAAAATATTGTCAACTGGTCACAATGTTAAAAAGTGTCAAGGAGTCTCCCAGCACTCTAAAGTCTGTTTCTTTGAAAAAAGTTATAAATAGCTACTAGCTTAGCAGCTAGCTTGAGTGCTGCCAAGACCAAAGTTTTTAAAACAGCTGCAAAATCCATAATTGAATTAAATTCATTGTATGAATAAAAATCCACATCACAGCATTATTTCAGCACAAGAATGAATAAATTCCTGCTGGACCTGACCTCTGGATGCAGGTAGCTGCTAGAAGTGCTACATAGCTGCTAGCAGTACACAGATGCTAAGCAGTGCCACATAGCTCCATGTAAATAATTGCATATTGTAAAAATGACATCAGCATAAAGGTTTAAGATATAATGCATGAACTATTGTAAAACATTGGTGATTAACGCTGTTTTAAGATTGCAGCAAGCAGAAAGTTTTTTAAGTGATTATTTTCTGTCTTCTTGAAGGTATGGGCGCATTAACACCTGCCACAGGTTACTGGAGACCATCACTGACTCTCGTCTGCTGAATGAAGGAGATGAACGAGGCCTGACACCGCTCCATTTAGCTTCAAGAGGTGGACACACCAAGGTGGTCCATCTGCTGCTGCGCAAAGGAGCGCTTTTTCACAGGTTACCCCCTAAATTCATCCTGCCTAGTGAAGAGCTTAGGTTACACAATTATAACAAATCAAATCTACACTATCTTTTACAGGCAACCATTTTTAGCCACGTCTGCAAAACCTGTATGATTTATTTTACAGTGATTACAAAGGATGGACCTGTCTTCATCATGCTGCTTCTGAAGGATTCACACAAACTATGGACATCCTACTGTCAGCTAATATCAAGCTGCTGGATAAAATAGATGAGGATGGGGTATATAAACAAGCATTAATGATTATTCATCCATGCCTTTCTTTCGCATGATTGGCCCTCCAGTTCATGCTTTCTTTTAAAAGAAAAATAACGAATAAATGCAGAGTGTCTTGTTATGATTGACACTTCAGAACACAGCGCTCCACATCGCTGCGAGGGCGGGACATGTGGCCGCGGTCAAAATGATGCTGGTCAGAGGGGCGGAGGTGGTCCTGAACAAGAATCATACGTCATTCCTTCATGAAGCGCTGCAGAACGGGAAAAAAGAGGTGGTCAACACTGTGATTGACAGTGACAGGTATATATGGCACCAAAACAACAACCTATACTATCAAAAATAACTTCAACCGTTACATCCAAAACACACAGTGTGATGTTTATAACTTGTATCTGTTTAGATAATACTACGGATAGGTTGATATCCTAAACTGTCAAGTTGTCCTTTATAATTTAGATTTTTTTCTACATTTTAAGTGTTTCTGTGTAACAGTAATGAATGATTCCTATCATACACATTGCGGATAGCTTCCTGAATGGCCTCGGTTTGGAGAAATAGCTTTTATGGCCTTCAGGGCTAATGAGCTAACAGCTAGTTCAACTGCAGCCACTGCTTTCATCTTAAAACAGTTTTTTATCTTTAAAATTATATATAAGTTCACGCCACATTATTTTATAAACCTTTACACACCATCAGTTCAGCCTTACATGGTTATTTAGGTGGAATTGTACATTTGTTTTTGTAAAGTATAAATATTACTACCAGGAATCAAACATCCTAATTTCCTAATATTTTTGCTGAAATACTGACTAGCTAAAAAACGGTTTCTCTGAACGGACTGTGTGTCGCTCCAATCTCCTGAATTACACATTTATGCTCATGTTATTTTACCTTGACACCACCATTCAGTTTGTGTTACACAGTTATTTCTAATATTTTTTGATACTACTACTTTAATGATACCTGGTTTTCGATACCGGTACTTTAACGATTTTTTTTTTGGCAACTATATGTATAATTATGAGAGAAAGTAACAAAGTTTTTTTAAATTAAACCAAAAAAAAAAACCCCATCATTTTATGGCATATTTATGCTTTTATTGTTATCATTTATTGCTTACCTCGAGAACTTTCTGTTATGTCATTGACGCTGTCTTCCCCCTCAGACACCCCAAGTATTTTTATTAATGTAGCAGAGGATGAAGGCTGTGAACTCGGGTCTGCCTGGTTTTTTTTGTTGTTTTTTTGCATTTGGAGACTGAACACGCTGCAGCTGCAAGTTTATTCTTTGCGCGATGAGTTGGTTTGACTAATTGCTAGTATTCCTGTTTTTCGCAGCACAAATCTTATTGCATATGTTGCATTTTGCTCTGTTCCCGTTTATCTTTTCAAAATGCAGCCAAACTTGAGATTTTTTTTTGCTTTTTCAACCTGAAAGTCATTTAGCTTGCAAGAGAACCGTTGTTGAAAGAGAGGAGGGGCTGTCTGTCCTCTTCTCCTCTGTGCGTCACGTAACGTGGAGCAGAGCTGGATGGAATGGAGCTCACATTTTATTGTAAAAATATCAGGAAAAAAGTTTTTTTTCCCAGTTCTTTTGTAAATATTAAAAATTCTGAGTAAATAACTGTTTAGTGTTAGATTGACGGTTAGGAACTGTTTGAAGGTTTAGAAAATGATTCTGTAATTATTTTATTTTGGAGGCTGGAGCTGTTTTAGGAAAGCAACAATCCAATCTAGATTTGGCTACACTTAATTTAGCCAAATTTACTAAATGCACACTTCAAAATAACCTAAATATTCCTTTAAGAACTCAGAAAACTTGTCAATTAATAAAGATAATAAAAAAAAAAACACATTGAGGTCAATAAATGTCCAAATGAGTGTGATCATAACCCAGCAAGGATGCAGGATATTATGTTTTAATTTCTCTGTATATCATTCTCTTTTTCATTCAATCTGAGCTTCTTTTCTTTCCAGATGCGACGAGGCTTTGAGTGTGTTCCTTCCTGACTCCGATCAGCGATGCCCAATGCTGGACATGATTGAGTTTCTGCCTGAGACCTGCAAGGTTTTGCCAAATACCCAATAAAAAAATAAAACCAATATCATAAACCTTATATAGTCACCATAAATCTGCAGCTTTCTGTAATGCAACCTGCTGTGAATGAGATCAGACTTAAGGCTCTGTTGATGTGATCTCTTTTACAGCATCTGCTGGACCGCTGTGTGAGGGAGTCTGACGACGACCACAACAGCCCTGATTATCACGTAAGTGAGCCACACCCTGATCAAAACATCAAAATACTCTTTAGTGAAAAGCACCTGCAAGAAGAAATAACTATATGTCTGTGGTGTAGATTGAATATAATTTCAGGTGGCTTCAGGCTCCCATTTCAGCAAAGAAGTTGACAGATTCGACGTATAAAGTCCAACCTCTCGCTGCAGTCAACGTAAGCTACGTCTTATATCACTTTGGTGCAGAGACGTGCACAAATATCTTTCTTTTTTTTTCTTAAACTTTAAAGCCACTGTGTTGGTCACACGTCATCCACTGACTAACGTTTTATGCACCTCTGATGGGATTTTGCAGCTCTTTATCCACTTTAGTGGATTCATCAGATTTGTGGCTTTGTAAAAAAATATAATTTCACTTCTCCTGCGAACGTTGGTGAAATGACATTGCATAACTCTTCAAATACTCACAATTTAAAGCTACTGCAGAATGCTCTGTGGCTATATTATACAGACTAGCTGTTTGTATCACATGGTGCAAAAGTGAATGCTTGTTCTCTCAATGGTTGATGCAAGATTGTTTAAACAGCAACTCTTAACCAAATCTCTACAAAGGATGGTGTGTTTGCACAACTCTTCTATCAAATTTGATTTAATTTCAGGAAGTTGCACTGAATTAAACTTGTGACTGAGTCAGAGGAGCTTTAATTTGATGAAAAAACCTTTAAAAATCTAATCAAAGTGTCACAAACGGTGAGGAAGAGATGCACGCAGATACAAAACAGTCTTAAACCAACACAGGAACTCAGTACAAACCCAAAGGATGTGACAAAAACTTGAGAGAAAATCATCAGTATGTAAACTGGGAAGGGTGTAGGACAGGTGAGCTGATGATGTATGAAGTACAGGTGAGTGAGGAGCTGGAAGCAAGGACAACTGAGGACATCTACAGGCTACAATATTAAAATTAAAAGCTAAAAAGCTCAAAGCGACACAAAAAGCAGGAATTACGCTCTGGTGGAGAACAACGGCACATAGAGATGGTGAACGCACTGAGGAAATCAGGACGTGATTCTTGAATGTTGTTCAATAAAAATGGAGGATTTTATAAATTGATAAACTGAAGGCAGTGTGGTGGACCCATACCACATACACCAGATACACATTCAGTCAGGATTTCAACAGTTTACTGAGCATTTCCTCCACCAGCTGTTAATAATAACTCCATGCAGCCTTTGACTCTAATGGATCAGCTGAGGGAATTTAAAAGCCTGGTTTCAAACAACCTGGATCACCAGTTAAATACATCTTGAGCAACTTAATGATAAAAATTGCATCAATCTTCGATGTTGGATTGAACTTCTTTACTTTTGTCCCATTTTCTGCAGGCAATGGTACAGTACAACCAAATTGAGCTCCTCAACCACCCAGTCTGCAAAAAGTACTTGGCTATGAAGTGGTGTGTGGTTTGCATTTTTATTAAAATTAAGAAATAATACAAACTCTTCAACCAATTGTTCATTTAATGGTCCTCTCTCCACAGGGTGGCTTACGGGAGCAAAGCTCACGTGCTCAACATGTTTTTGTACCTGCTGGGGCTGCTGCCTTTAACTCACCTGATAGTGATCCTGAGGCCTCATACGAACACTACAGAGACCGGCGAGCTCGACGTCATCATGGTGCCCATATGCTTCGCTGAGGTATCGGTGCACTACCTCAACGCATCAGACAATGTGATCTCCACGCTTTGACCTGAGGAATTCTAACACTGTTATTGTGTTCACAGCAAAGTATTTTCTTGTCCTTTTGCATGGTGATGGTCTTGGTCATGAATGTCTATTCAATAGCGAAGGAACTGGTGCAGATATCACAGCAGGTACGCGGCGGTTAAGCACGTGTCATTAATTCGTAGACGTGTCCATAAATCTGCTCTGCAGCAGGGTTTTTATGCCTTCAGATTAGATCTGAAGTCATGCTACGTTCACACTGCAGCCAAATGCGCTTCAAATCCGATTTTTTTCCCTCATGCGACCCATATCTGACTTTTTTAAGACAGTCTGAACGGCACAGATCCGATTTTTTCAAATCCGACCCAGGTCACTTTCATATGTGGTACTGAATCGGATACGTATCTGATGTTTTTGAAAGTGACTTCATTCTGAACGGACATGTCGCATTGAATCCGCCTCGTACGTGACCGACAGGAGACAGACCACTAATCAGCGCCGGCGGAGGGAAACGCTCCAACACGTAGAGCTGATACTGGAGACGGAGGCAGTCGGTGGACAGAAAGTGAGGTTTAGGACTTGATTAGTAATATATTACGTGACAATTCTGTTCAAGTGAACTTAGCGCTGTGGCGTGGACTCGCGTTTCTGGGAAGCGCTGTGGCGGTCCCCGTGTGATGAGTGATCTGACGGACTAAAATGGTTTTTAATCAAAATAACGGTGCGAGCGCGACGTGGCGCAGCGCTGATGTCTCCGGTGTATTTCAGCCTTAAAGATATCTTACCGTAATTGGGCCATGTTCAAGTCCAAAGCCATTTTACTTCCGTAAACAGAGCACGTTATGTGTGACGTCTTGTCATCGTCTGCGCATGCGGGCCGCTTTGGGGCCGTGATTCGTTCACACTGGAGACTGTTTGCTGTCGCATTTCAGTTGTAGTGTGAACAGCCAGACAAAAAAATCGGATTTGATTAAAAAATCAGATTTGAGCATTAAGACCTGCAGTGTGAACGTAGCTCAACCTTGTAGCTTTGTCATTTGGACAGAAACACTTCCATGTACATGTTCAGGAATATACAAGTAAAAGGTGACCGTTACTGAGATTGTGTGGACTTCTTTAACCATTGTTTGTGTCTTTTCTTGTCATCTAAAAGCGCTGGAATTACTTCAGGGATTACTCCAACCAGTGCGACTGGACTTCAGCCATCTTCTCTCTTCTGTTCATCATTCCCCTCATGCTCAACGCTGAGGGATCTTTGCACTGGCAAGCAGGAGCGATGGCCATCCTCCACTCCTGGATCGGATTTCTCCTTTACCTGCAGAGGTTTTTTTCTCTCTGACTTTAGGATGTTTGTTTCAGCCCAGTAACTTCCTGTGGTTTTTTAACTGGTCTTGTTTGGTTTTCCTGTAGATTTGAGGGCGTTGGCATCTACGTGGTGATGTTTGGGGAGATCATGAAGACCCTGGTCCGGATTGTGATGCTGTTTTTGTACCTCATGCTGGCATTCAGCTTGGCCTTCCATGCTCTTATGCTCAATCATGTATGAGAAAAAAAGGTTACCACAAAAGACTTTAAAAGAGATTTATTGCCTTTCGCTAACGTGCAGCTGGGCCTCTGTTTCTCTGTTTCTGTCATTAGAAAGAGTTTAACAGTGTGCCGCTCTCGGTGATTCAAACCTTTGTGATGATGGTCGGCGAGCTGAACTACCAGAACAACTTCCTGGATGCTTTTCTGAACAACCAGCTTCCTTTCGGCATCCTGACTTACTTCATATTTGTGAACTTTGTTTTACTTATGCCCATTCTGTTAGTGAACCTGATGGTAAGCATCTTCTCAGAATGTTCAGCTTTTTAATTAGGAGTTCTAGAAGTTTTGTTTCAAATGTTTCCTGAAGTTTTAATTACACGATTTAGTTAAATTAGGGGTCCAGGAGGGCTCCTGGCCTGCCTGGACCACCTCAGCTCTGGGTGTGGAGGAGCGCTAAGACAGACTCACCCTATAAGGCTGAAACCCCAACTCTGCAGTAGAAACTCCTTTTGTCTGCTTGTATTTGCGATCTTGTTCTCTTGGTCATTACTCAAAGCTCAGGACTATAGGTGAGGTTTGGAAAATAGATAAAAAACCAAGAACTTCACTTTCTGGCTCAGCTCCCTCTTCACACCAGCATCCCTGCAGACACTGCCTTGATCCACCTGTCGGTCTCTTAAGGAGCGTAGTGAGAAACTCAACTCCACTTCCCTTTTCTCTGCAGCTCATTTCTCTTTAGAGATTAGTTGTAAATACAAAAATCACATTAACTCACACAGCAGGATTCATAGTGGCTGATAGTTCACAATAGCACACAGCAACTGAGCTCACACTAGCTTTAGCAAACAGCTAGATGTTAAAACTAGCTGTTTTTTTCTCACTCAGTTACACTTTCCTCATCAGTTGGTTGTGATCCATTTAGTAAATACAGTCCCAGTAGAATCCCACTGGATGATGACCCGTTACACTCTCCACGCCCTACACGACCTGTTAGGACCTGGTTGCATTGCTGCAAATTTGGAAAACCTTTCTTCACTTTGAGAGCAATCATGGTGCTGCTGTGTTCTCCATAGTCCACCATGTTTCTACCACATCCTATCACATCATGTGCCACTCAGACTCTCTTGGACCACATTAAGATTCAGCTTTTCACTACAGGATCCTAAGAGAAGCATCAGTTAATGCATCTTATCCAACCATATCATAATTCATCCGTAGCACACTGGGTCCTCAGGCCCAGAGCTTTGCTAATGGTTCATTCTTCTTAGTTTTGTTTGAGTTTTATGGGTCACTGAATAATGTGATTTCTCACCCAGAGAAATGCTAAGGTTTTGTTTTCCTAGAGGCTTGACTTAATAGCAAATAGTGATATTTGCTTAAAGTGTCTTAAAGTATTTTTTCTGTGGATTTTGTTTTGTATTTAGGCTAAAGCAGAGACATTTATTTTATTTTTTATTGACTTCTTTAAAAACATGTTTCTTAAGTTACAACCGTTACCTTGCTATGTCTAGTTTTCATGTATTACTCTATAGTTTTAGTGGTGTTGGTTAACTACCAACCATGGTTTTGTGTTTTGTGTGTAGATTGGTTTAGCAGTTGGAGACATCGCTGAAGTTCAAAGAAATGCTTCCCTCAAACGAATAGCCATGCAGGTGAGTATAAAACCACTAAAATACATCTATATACATCACACTATAAACAATACAGCCCTGTACTTACAGGGGTTTATAAAGGATAAGTACAGGGTTCTTACAGTGGTATGTACAAAGTACTTACAGGGGTACGTATAGGTTGTATTATGCAGTGACTTACATGGTACTTACACAAGCACATAAACAGTAAGTACAGAGTATGTTTAGGGTATTTATAGGAGCGTACACAAGGACCAGGCTGGATTATAGTTTGACTTGTCACATGGTATTTTATGCAGTGTAAACAGGGTAACACAGGGGTAGTTACAGGGTAAATACAGGAGCACATCCAGACTAAGTACACGGTACTTACAGGAACATGTCCAGGGTAAAAACAGGGTACAGACAGGGTTAATAGGGTACAGGAGCACGTCCAGTACAGGGTACCCACAGAGGTACTTACAGGGTACTTACAGGAGCATGTTCAGGGTAAACGCGACATACAAGGCAGGTTAATATCCTGTCCGAATCCCGGTGATCAATAAGGCAGCGCTGTAAACAGACTTTTATAATGGAAGTTCAGAGTATAATAAACTTTATTTGTTTGCTTTGATAATGTACAACGTATAAGGTTGTTTTCTGACCTCAGATTGATCTCCACACCGCTCTGGAAGATAAGCTCCCCTACTGGTTCATGAAGCGAGTCGACAAGCCTTCAATCACCGTCTACCCCAACCGCAAGTGCTCCAGGGTAAAACTCACTGAATAAGAATATTTATCAACTTGTTCAGCTGGAGAATTCCCCCCTTCATTAATGATGTTTGCTGCTTATGCAGCACTTCCTGCAACAGTTCATCGCAGGTGAGGAAGAACAGAATGATGTGTGGAGTCGTCTGCAGTCTAAATCCCAGAGCTGCTCGTTGGTAGAGAATGAGCTCAGAAAGCAGAAGTCCAGGTAGAAGATGTTTTATTTAGAGGAGAATAAAAAGCTATAACTCAAATGTGAGGTAGTAAATAAATGCATTTCAAATATAAAGTGCAATGAAGAGTGTTAAAGCTGAATAGATTGTTTTTCTTATGTTTGAGTGCCCCCTAGTGGCAACTTGACTGTAGTCGTTTTCATATTGAGAGCTTTCACACACTTTGCATGACTTATAAAACATATTTCAGTGTTTCAAATGAAAAAGTGAATGAAGATTGTCACTAAACGCCCCGGCCTGGTGTGGGTTTGTTTCTCTCTGCAGAATGAAAGAGATGTCGAGCATTCTGGAGAAACAGCACGGCCTCCTGAAGCTCATCATCCAGAAGATGGAGATCTCCTCCGAGGCCGACGAGTACGATGGGCCTGTGAACGTCAGAGGCAGCATGTGGCCCAGTCTGAGCCAGGCTAAAGGGAGAGGCAGCAGCACGTCTCGATGGGTCCCTCTGATAAAGGCCATCGAGTCCAAACGCAAATGAAGACGCAGGAAATGCAAATATTTTACTCAGCGATCACTATCGATAAATATATACAAGTGTGAAAGTTATTATTTATATTAGGATTCATTGCTTAAACACACTATTTATACTCTGTGTGTTGCAGCAAGTAGAGTTTTACTGAAGTTTTTAAATTCAAGTCTGATGCGAACAGATGATCTGATTCTGAAATGCACATTTAGCTTTTAGAGTTGAGTCAAAGCGAATGAGTTAACTTTACAAGATGAATTATTACTGCTGCATTAAAATAAATCATAAAAACAGATTAATATGAGGAAAATGTGTCTTTGTGAACAAAATAACTCTGCCTTCACTGTAAGCTACATAGTCATATGTAGATTATTGTGTGTTTGCAGCACTGCCACATCTTTGCACACTCTGTAACGCTGTGCTGTGTCTCTTTGTGCCTTGTGTGTTCTCTTAGGGGCAAAGAAGTCATCCCTTCTTCTGTCCCACATCCCCAAATAAACTTGGCTTTAAAACTGAGTTTTAAAATGTGAATTTTTAGACTGTTGCTGCCCACCAGTGTGTGTGTGAGAGTTATTATTGGATGTCCATTTACAACTGATTATATCAGTTTTCATCAAGAGTTTGCAGATGCAGCATCACACTCATATTGATCTGTCCTTTATTTATTTCACTTATTCAGATTTACATAAAACAGTCAATCAAATAACACAAAGCTCTGACAGCTTTGCATCCAGGTAATGATTGAAAACAGAGCAGGGTAGCTTCTATAAGCTGCTCCAATCAGAAGACGCCTTATTCGATTTTAAGAGTTTTGACTTGATAAGAAACTGTTGTTTTTTTAAAACTCATTCATGTCACATACGTGTTCCCTTAAACCACTATACAATAACTTAAATATGTAAACACAAGTGAATAATGTATCTTAATAATTTAAAACATCCATTGCTTTATTTAGAATCATATTTTTTTAAACCTAAAACAATTTGATCTTTGTAAACCTTTATTTAACCAGGAAAGACCCTTAATTAAATGTAATAAAAAGTCTCATCCTACTGAGACAGGCAGCAGCAGAATATTTGAATGCTTCCCCCCTCAGACTCAGTACGAGCCCTCAGTACATTCAGTCATGTGACACATACAGTAACCTCCTGTAGTTTTATATAGGATGTAGTTCTGATAATAGGAGAAAATCAAAGAATAGTTTTGTAAATGAAAAATATGCCAGTATCAGCAGACCATCCAACAGGAGAGGACAACGTATAATGATGATGAGTCAGAGGTTTAAGGTCTGTTATGAACCTCAGAGCTCCATGGTACATGGCAGTGGTTCCCAAAGTTGGGGTCGTGACCCCACTGTGGGTCCTGAAACAACAAATGGGGGTCCTGGGATGTTCTCCAGAACTAAAAGTGAATATAAAATCCTTGCTAATACCATATATTTTGCCCTTACAAACTGTTACAAACAGATGAATAAACATGGTATGATAGTTGTTGATATTTGTGTTGTCATTTTATTCTTGTTTAATTAGTTTATTAACAGTGTTTGTACATTTTGCCAGTGATGGTTGGGGTCATGAGTCTCTGCCACCGTCATTTTTGGGTCAGAAGCCAAAAGGTTTGGGAACCACTGATCTAGAGCATGTAGACACTGTGAGGAGGCATGCAAGTAAATGACATCACCATAGTCCAACAACATAGTGTTTAGTGTGGTTTTTATGTGTATGTGTGGGTGTATGTGTGCCTGGGAATGGGTTGTGGACTGGGAGGGGAGAGTGTCATAATTGTTCTATGTGTGGGAAAGGGAGGGAATGTGGGTTGTATGGGTCATTTTAATCTGTCAAGCACTTTGTGTTGCTCGCTGGGGCATGAAAGGTGCTATAGAAATAAATAAAGTTTGATTTGATTTGAACAAAAAAGAAGCAGAAACAAGTTGTTTTTTAGCCTCAAATAAAATACATGACTTGATTCTGAAGAAGAAACTGAGTTTTACTCTAAGTTTCTAACCAGCTGCTGGATGTGAGACTTGAAGGAGAGAGAATCATCGATCAGATTTCCTAAGTATTTGTCTTTAGACACAAACTCAATCTCTGTGCCCTGCAGAGTGTGGACTGGTGGAAGATTTGTGGATTTAGATTTTAAGTTGGAGAACATCATGAATCTTGTTTTTTTAGCATTTAAACTATAATTGCATAAAGTGAAACAGTAAGTGATTGTTGGAGCTGAGAAAGGGCAGAGCTGAGTTCATCACTGGTATAAAATGAATTGTTCATGAATTATAGTAGTGGCTCCAGAACTCATCCCTGAGGAACGCCTTTAGCTACATGAAGGGAGCTGTCAGTGATGCCTCCAGCTTTCACTGAAGGTTTTGTTGCTTCTTTTATGTGCAGTTTGTGTCATCCAGCAGCTTTCTGTGCTGCAAACTGCTGCAGTGGAAACATAAAAGACCAGGAGGCAAACAGAGTCGGGCCTCTGACATCATGAGCCTGCACCTGTCTCTCTGCTTCCACAGCCTCCAAAACAGGTCACGACCCCTGAAAGTCTCTGCTGATAGACAGACCCTTTCTCTCCCATCAAGTCAGTTTCAAAGTCTTATTTATTGCTGTAGAATGTAATTATCTCCAGGGCCAACGCAGCAACCGTAAAGCTTTCAGTCACACTGATGTTTGAGAGAGTATTTACTTTTACATGAGGAAGTGTGTGTGCAGAATGACTAATGAGCTGGAGGGTTTTATCTCCCTCCAGATGACCATGAACAAATGACATGATGCCTTTTTGTGTTTGGCAAAAAAAAAAAAAAGACATGTACAGTTTAGGAGTCCATCCAGCAGCAGAATCCCTGAGCTTGCACCTTCAGGGGTGTCAGTCAGGGCTTTCGCCTCGCTGACGGATGCGGTGACGGAGGATGGGTTGGCAGCTCGCCCAAAACTCTCTTTCTGGCACAACTTCAGATTTCAACGTCATGACTCATCCAAGGACAAGTCGGGATAGATGATCTCTCCATGAAGGGCCACAAGAATGGGTTAAAGGGTTAGAGAAATGGGAAAACCTCATTTTTAAAGTAAGTTTTTATTTTATTACAAACTTTGAGAATCTTAATATTTTGTTAAGGAGACATCAGAGCCAATAAGCTGCTAAAAATAAATTGCACATATTTGAGGAAAACACCCTCAATCTGAGGGTAGAAAACCAAAATCCCTCTTTTCTCTCTAGTGACCTCGGCATGGCCGTTTTCCAAAGCCGAACATGCATCTCAGCTGCGGTTAGGCAATTCTTGGCATTCTTGGCTCTTGTCATTTAAAAAAAAATCACACTTGATGATAGCAGCAGCAACTTGGGATTTTCTGGGGGAAGATCTGGAGAAAACTGAAAAGTTCCATTTTGTTGTTCTCTATGAGAGCAAATTTAATGTCCAAACTGTTAAAAAAACAACATAAAAAGTAATTTTATGAGATGGAAGATGTGGCCTCTTTGCATCTGCCACACCCTTGTCATGCCAGCGCTCCAGATGTCATGGGAACCGATAACAGCTGGTGCTGGTGCTGCGTGTGAAAGGCTGCTCCATCTGCAGAAACTCTATCCCTCTGTGAAACCAGCGCAGGATTAGGCACTTTTGATAAGGTCCTCAAGACATTTCTATTACCACAGCACATCTGCAGGAACAACAAACCGCTAAAGGTGTTTACTGTACATTCACACAGTGTGCATACGTTAATGTGAAAGTTACAACCTCCTGTGATGCTATAGCATTTTACAGCTTAAACTGATTTGCTCCAAATCAATCCTGCAGACAGTCGCTGGAATTACCAATAAATGCACAGAGATTAACCGGATTAGCCGAATGGAGATGAGCAACTCTTTAACAGTTTGCACAAAGAGACAGAGATGGGGGCTCACTGAGGTCATTGTGTCTTGGAGAAAGAAAGGGGGAGGAGAAATGCTCAGAAGGGACTGCACAGATGCCAAGTCCAGGGTCCTTAAATGAGAGAGGTCCTAAGAACAGGGCAAGTTTCACTTTTAGGAGCTGCATCCCCCACTGGTTGAGTTCTGGAGGGGTTGAAGTTACAGGGTCACCAAATGAAAACTTAAAACATTTGTCTTTGGACTCTGAAGTGGCGCTGCGCCTCTGACGCACAGGTGGAACCGCCATGTCCACCGGCTCTGCTGCAAGTGATGCTGAGGATGAGGAGACCCATCACAGAACCCGCCTGAAGAGGAAAGCCCCCCGCTATACCTCGGATGAGGATCTGGAGGATCACAGCGCGCAGGGAAAGGTCAAAAAGGACCGCGGCAGCAGCAGGATCTCCAAGGCGCACCTGAAGGAGGCGCGGCAGACGCAGAGGAACGCGGCCAACGCGCGGGAGAGGGCGCGGATGAGAGTCCTGAGCAGAGCCTTCTCCAGACTGAAAACCAGTCTGCCCTGGGTTCCAGCGGACACCAAACTGTCCAAACTGGACACGCTCCGTCTCGCCTCGAGCTACATCTCCCACCTCAGGCAGCTGCTGCAGGATGAGCGCTTAGAGAACAGCTTTGCGCATCCAGTCAACCTGGTATGAAACTGCGCCAAATGATACGAGCTATTAAAAACAAAGCTCATGTTTTTACCGTTTTACACATTTATCTGTCTCATTATTAGTTTACAGCATGTTTGTTTGATTGATCTCTCCAAAACTTTGAATTCTTTAATAATAAATCTGTTGTGGGTTTTTTTCCAGACGTGGCCATTTTTGACCACAGGACGATCAGAGGAGGACCTCTCCTCCACCCTCAGACTCTGTGGAGCAACAACATAAAACCCTCTGAACAACAGGACGTCTTCCTTCTGTCTTTATTATAAAACTGTGTCAGCGTATTGATCTGTGCAGAGAATCATTAGTATATTACAAAAAGACTTATTTTATTCTAGAGTGGATTCTATAAATGTCACATCTCATCATAATGTCTGTTTGACCTTTGAACCTACAGGAACTCCAGTACTGTTCATAAATCTGGTCATCTTTCATTTTTAAACATTTTGTTTTAAATTAGTCAACTTTTTAAAAGCCAGTTTGAACAAATATATGTTTTTGTTGGACTTTGACTATTTTTGCACTTATTTCCTGTACAATGTTTATATGTAACCATTAAAAAATACATTTTTATATATATTATGTCATTTACTGCTGGAGGATGAGTCTATCAAACTAGGGCTGAGCTGTTGGGTAACTTAAACTTAAACAGAAATTTGGGTGGGATATACGTGTGTTTGTGTGTGTGTGTGTGTGTGTGTGTGTGTGTGTGTGTGTGTGTGTATGTGTGTGCGTGCGCGCGCGTGCGTGCGTGTGTGTGTTAAAACATCCATGTTTTTAACTTGCTGCTGAAAGTCCAGATATCTTCTGTCCTTATTTTATTACAAGTAAATAATACTTGAATTAGGTCATTTTTGTGTAGAATTAATTCATAGATCAATGCTAATTGGTTTAAACAATAAAACTCTCTAGAAACTGTCAGAGACATATCTAAGAAGCTTAAGAAATGTCAAATCCTTTCAGAACGGCTGAAGATATTTTATTTTATAAGATAACAAGAAAATCAGGTTCTTTAGAAGCAAATTTAAATACTTATGCAGAAAATGTTTTATTTTATTGTGTGTGCTTTTATGAACTCTAACCAGTAGTCTGTTTTTTCTGTTAGTGACCAATAAAGTCATGGTTCATAATAAATTATAAGCCACTGATAATCTAACCCAATCATGGGTACACTCTAAACCAGGATAAGTTTATTGTACTTTAAAAAAATGAGTAAACTGGTTGCCTTAAAACATGTAAGTAATGTGTGTGAAATAACTTCAACTTCTGAGGAATAGCTATTTTAAGTACACTGGAATAGTTCAATCTTTTCTTCAGATGATCCGATCCAATCACATGCAAACGCTTCCCAAAATATTTCCCATGTTGCTTAGAGAGGTTTAAAATCCTGAGTAAAAACATCCCATAAGAAAGATCTGAAGTTCAGGAAGAAGCCGAAGGTCTTAGAGGTGGAACATCCTGCACAGACAGCCACATTTGTAAATTCCTTTTTTTCACATTTCACAAGCATCCACTCTTCATCAGCTGAATGGATAAGAGCCACCTCTTGATCCAGGAGCTCTTTTATCCAGATAAACCCCACAACGACGTGAGTACTGATGGATGGAGATCCAGGCTGAGGAGGTCTGCTGGGACTGACTGACTGAACAGTTTAGATGAAGAAAGAGACGAGGAGAAGAGAGGACAGCTTTTCATCAGGTTAATGCAGAGCTGCAGCTGTTGCCATTCTGGTGGGTTTCCCAGATCTCTTAAACTGTCCTCCTGGGAGAAACTGACCACTCATGTGGAGCTGGGACAGCTAATGAGCTGCCTTCTCACACTCTGTAGGCCTCTGTTCTTCGGTTGGGGCTCAACAGGCAAAGTGACTCGTTAATGTTTGTTGGGCAACTTAAAAGGCAACTTGAGGCCCCATCAATCAAAGTCTGGCAACAAAATGATGTCACGGCTGACAGAATCACTGTTCGCTGCTCTGAATGACTATTTATTCTTTTGTTTGTAGACATTTTATATAAGAAACGAATTAGTTTATAGGCTGACTGATAGCTGTAGGGCAGAAACAAAAATTCTTAAATTGTGTAAATGTGTTGGTGTACCAAGCTGCACCATGCTGTGTGTCATGTTACGTGGGCTCCATCTAGTGGTGAGGTGGAGAATACAGACCAAAGCAAAAAACCACACAGCAGGATGAGCAGAATAAAAAAAGTTTTATAACATTTCAGAGGGTATCAGTGTCACAAATATTAAGTTTGCTTTTCTAGACAAATGTTGTATTAAAAATGACTAAACACTAAGTTTGCTACAGACTAAAATCCAACCATCATAAATGGCATAAAGCCTGTTTTCAACACTTGATAGAAAAAAAGATCTCATAATTTAGACCTTTCTAGTCATTCTGTAGTCAGTTTTGAAATCAGTCATAATTACAAATGTGAAAATCATAAGATTTTAATGGTCTCCATGTAAATGTAAAAAGAGCTAGAAAAAATGCTTATGCTAAACTTTGCACTTAAGGGAAATTGTGTGTGTGTTTTTTTTTTTAAATTATTTCTATGTTGTAATAATGCTTCTTGGCATTGAATCTTATATTGTTGGAAAGTCTAACCTTTGAGGTATAACTTGCAGCAGCTTAATGTGTGGGTAGTGCAAACTGTGACCAGACTGGTGACCAGTATGAGGAGGAGGAGCCGAGCTGTAGAGGCTGAGTTCAGAACTGACACTGTAAAAAGTAACGTTTTTCCTTTATTATGTGGGAGAGTGCAATCAACAATCCACCAATAAAACTAGAACCAGAGTGAATATTAACAGGTTATTGCAATATAAAAATGCATTGTTAAGGAGTGTTAGAATAATATAATCAACCAAACACAATTATTCTTTTTTGTGTTTAGTTTGCTATTTAAAGTTCACTACAGAGGAGCTGTTTTTTTTTTTTTTACTAAATCTCAGAAACAAATCTGAATCCTGTAAGAGGTTTGACTCACGTTGCACAAATTCAATTTTTTTTTTTACTTTTTATTTTGTCCAAAGCAAATGTTGGACAGTAGAATGAGAAATAAATGTTGATGGATTTAGAACGAGACACCATAGAAAAAGTAACAATTACAGAAAATTTAAAATATCCTTTGATTTCACTTTGTTTACAGGACAGATGCATTTTTAATAGACCAATATTTAAAAGCATGTGGTTAAGCTGAAAAAGATGCTTAATTTTCAACAGTTTGAATAAACTTAACGACTTTTCTCTAAAATCTCAACCTTTGTGCTGCATGCAGGATTGTTTAACTCGAGGAATAACAGAGGATTCCAAAGGTCACAAACTTTAGGATGGTGCACAGGGTAAGGAGATTTTGTTGTTTTAAAAAAAAAAACTTTTATTAGGAATGAGCTGGAAAAACCAGAATCCCTGATTTTAATAACACAGTACTCTTTTTGTCCAGCAGAGGTCAGTATTTCTTCATTATGTCAACATATGAACTGACTGAAAGTTTATCAGGATTCCTTCAGCAGGAATAAACACAAAGAGGTTGGAAACTTCATTAAAATACACAGTAAAAATGTTTTTAAAATATCACATATTTACTAGACCAAACCTTTTAAAAAGAACTTAGTCTGAACATTTTTTTTATTTCTAACCATAACAACCTCACACCAGTCCAACTGTTTTTTAACCATCAAAACATTTTTTTTTTCATTTGTAGGAGAATTTCCATGAACAGGAAGGAACCGTGGGTCCAAAGACAACATCGGCGCCTCAGTGAGGCTGCCTTTGTAGCCGCCTCAAAAACTGTACAGGCCTCAAAACTGGCAGGAAATCGGCCAAGAGCTTTGAGCTTTTCCAAAATGATTTTCACTGTTATTTAATCTCCGGTCACTCAATAGCACTAATATGAAGAGAAATATTTAAATCCCAAGCTGCTTTAGTCATGTGTTCCTAATGTGCAGAACATTCTGTGTTCGGACATCAGATCCTCTTCTGTGTTCAGGCTCTGTAAAGAAAACACATCCTCTCCAGATTTAAACGTTCTGACCTCTGACCTCTCACGCTCCATTCTGAAATAGAAATAGACATTTGGCAACATTGAGCCTTGCTGTTTTTATGTATTTAATTTAATACAGCCATTTGATTCACTTTAATTTAAGCATTTGCCAACGTCTAATGAAGATCTAAGAGTTTAATCATCTGGTCCAGAGCTGGTCCTGGATCAGACGAGGTGTTTATGGTTTTGGATGTCTTTGAAATGAACACTTGTGTTTGTAAAAGTAATATTTGTGTTTTTAAAACTTATTTTTAAGGAGGGAAGGTTGTGCTTTTTCTGAATACGTTAAAATGATATTACTGGACATGGTCTGGAATTTAATGTTTCAATCTGTGTGAGACTGCTGTGCATAATGCTGTCTATATCAACTTGCCTTGAGCTTCACAGCCTCAAGAAGAAGCTGTCAGCCTTGTTGTCCGGCCTTTAATGCTGCTCAATCTTCTGCCTGAAGGAAAGAGGGGGAGTAGTTCATAAGATGGATGGACAGGTCCATTATTATGTCTGTTGGTTCAAATGCAAAACCAAACAGCAGTTTTACATTTGTTTGACTTGAAAAAAATGTAAAATCAGTCACTGCTGACTGGCTTGGTCTCCTCTCAGGATGAGCTGGAAATTCTGAAAGGAAAGTCTGAACCAGGCAGAAAAAAGAGTAGAAGAAGACAGGAGGAGGTGTGAGGACAGCGTCTTGACAAAACAACATCCTCAGAAGCCCGGCGGGCTTCTCCTCCGCCTCGGTCTCTATTGTCTGACTAGAACATGGAGTGATAATTGTTCCTGAGCTGCTTGGGTGGTGTCCCGGTTCCAGCCCTGCTCCCAGTGAGATCCAAGAAGAAACAGATATTTGCTCTCAGGGTGTCATGTAGACAGGGTCTTGTTTATGAGGCAGCAGCGTCTGGCTGATTTTCTCATGTCAACTTTTCTGTCTCACTAAAGAATATTTCCTCACCTTCTCTTATTGTTTCCAAACATTAATCATGCACCAATTGCTTAAAAACATAATTCCTTCTGGAATATTTCACCAGGTTTGACCCGTTTCTGTCACTGACCTTTGTGTGTGGCTCTAATGAGGTCAGAGGGACTGTTTAGAGACAAGGTTTCAGACTAAAACCTCTTAACCAGGCTGAAAGGCTTCCACATGGACCGAGATGCTTCCGTCGCCGGTCCGTTTGCCCTCCGGTGGAGTATTCTCCCCCACAAGTTCACCGTCTGATGTTACAAAGACGGCCACAAGCTGACAATGGGAGATGATATTTTCCTTCACAATGGCTCCCAGTATCTGCTCTGGGCGAAGGCTCGGCAAGCAAAAGCCGGGTTTTCCCATCCTTGTCAGACAGCGGCCCAGCCCAGTGGAGAAATTAGCCCCCCCCCCTCGGTTTGCTTAAAGGCCCGACCTGTCAGCAGTCCAGAGGGATTAGCCATTCACAGCCTCCATATTGTTCTCCAGGGCCACAATAGGCTACATGGGGCCCGATCCTTTGTCATCGAGTCTGTTGTGAACTTCTGCTGGGGCAACAAAAGTGTAACACACCTGCAACTACGGATTAGAAGGGTTTTCACATTCTTCCTCTTGTTCTCTGGTGTCTTCTTCATTTTTTCTGTTGCCCATGGCGACGTTGTCTACATCAAAAGGTATTCTTTTCAAAAAACAAAGCAAAAATAAGTAAATAATAAGGCTGCACTGCTTTGCATTGCACGCCCTAATAACTTTATTATGGGCAATTTTTAAAATAATATTATGACAGTAGAAATTAAGCTTAACTTTTAAAATTTCTTATTTAATAAAAATCTTTAAAAAATGTGTGATTTCACAGAAATATTTCCCTTTATTAAAACCATCGACCTGTACCCACTGTTTTTACTAGGCTGAATAAATGTCAGGAAGGATATCTTTTCACATCATCTGTCTTATTTTGACATCCCCTGCATCACCTTTAACCTCACGGAGAACAGGGTCTTCGGCTGCGGCGGCGGAGCAACCGAATCCCTAAAATCCAAGCTTTTTCTTTAAGAGGCTTGAACTTTTCATGACCACATCCAAAATCAAAGGGATTTCACGGTGATCGTGTAGAACGTGATGCCCTAAAAGAAAAAAATAAAGCTGTGGAAAGAAACAAAAATGATTGAGATCGTTTCTTGTTTATTACCTCAGGACAGCTTAGTTTGCACAGGTGCACAAAAATGACCACATTCAGTCAGAAACGTTGTAGCATTTGTGTGATGAAACTTCTCATTGTAATTAAGTTACTTCATACATTTAAAGTGATTTCAAGTCAAATGCCAATGTGGAGTTTTGCTGCAGATCAGTTACGTGTTTTTCTTTAGATTATTAAAAAATGCATGGTATAAAATACGTTTTAAGACAAAATGTTTTTTTAAGTGTTGCACAGCTCCAAACATTTCTTTGATCTATGGGTAAATCAAGCTCAAATAATATGATAAATTACAAGGTTTAATTTTAAAAAGAGAGCACATAAAGCCGGAGTGTTTTAAAGTCATTCTTTTTAGATTATTTGGGTCAAGAATTGAATTGGGATTTGGGTAATGAAGATGTAATATTGTGAAGTCGTAACGCTTTTCAACTGATGAACACAAATAATGAAACTGAAGGAGAACGTCACAACAGCTCCAACAATACAGGGTTGGGGTGTTTAAATGTAAAAATGTGACTTTTGTAATAGAATTTAATCAAATATCTCTAATCGAATAAGAACAATGCATTATTTTCCAGGTGTAATCTTTTAAGAGTTGTGATGTGTTCAGGTTGGAGGAGTGGGGATTATGATTACAGCCCATGATGGTCTCTTTGGGCAAACCTTCAGGTCACTATCATACATAACATGCAGCTGACAGCGACACTTGGCCAGTTAACGCTGTGTGATGGATTACCTGTGCATGTAAGCCTCCACGAATGTGTGTATGTGTGTGTCCTAGTGTGTGTGATGTGTCTATCCCCCTCCCCGAGAGAGCCTCTATGGCCGGATGGTGTATCAGATGGCACGTTAATTACTCAGCCTTCAAAAGGGGGGCTGTCCTGGGCAGAAGTGAGCGGAGGACTGATGGCTGTGTGGTGGTCGGAGAGGGTCGCCCGTGGGGAAAAGGCGAGGAGATGGGGGGGGGGGGTAAATGTGGAGATCGACAAACACACTCGTCACACAGACTCAACCACTCACACAGGTGCGCAGTTAGGTTATAGTGATAATAGAGATGCAAGGAAGCAAAAACTCCTATTTTTATTAGTTTTTAAAATTTTATTTTAAAAGTGTGTTAGGATACCAGAAACAACTGTTTGATCTAAAATGCAAAACTGAGCCAATATCTTAAAGAATAAAGTGTAATCTGACATTTTTTCTCCTCACATTGATCTTTAAATTCAATGTTTCACTAGACTAGTAATGTAAAAATATACTCATCCTAATGAAAGAAGTAAATCTGAGGAGTTTCATTGTGAAATATCTTACCCAAAGCAGTCCATTTAGCTTTAGGGTTTTAATTTAATCTGAATTCTTTCTTAAATTCTAAATCAGAAGTCACAAATTGAACAGCATCTTCTGCACATAACTAGATGTTTTTACCTATTTCTGTTATTGAAAAATGAAGCCTAAATTTACCTCCTATGTACACAGCCATCTTGGATTTTTGGCACCAGAAAATGGAACAGACAGTGCCGCCTACTCACTCACACACAACCATGGTGTTTTTAAAACTTCAAATCACTAATTAATACTAAGAAACAGGTAACAGCAAGAGTAGAATTATTTAAACCAACAGGAATTAAAACCTGGGGAAGAATTTGGTGAATTTTTATTTTTAATCAAGAAAACATCTTTTATGTTCACATAAACGGGGCAAGACTTAAGATATATACTGCAGCCAGCCACTAGGGGGCGTTTCAGTTCCTTTCTCATTTGTGTTACGGTTCTACAGTATGATGATGTTTTTGTATTTAATATCTTCATTACTAATTTGCGTGTTACTGACTTTCTAAAAGATTAGGTTAACACACGTACATTTACTATAATCTAATTAAACGTCTGCTACACTTTTCCTAAAGATTGGAAAACTTCTTATTTTTGCCAACTTTTTTTTACAAAGCAAATGTGAAAAAAACTTCTATTTGTTTACAAAATATACTATTAAAATAAACCTTTTATAAATCAATCTACAAAAAGGAAACATCATTTTTAATTTATCTTCAATAAAGATCTTAAATTACCAAATTTCTTCATTTCCATTTTAATGTTTAATTTCTGGCCACAAAGAAAACTTTTTTCCAGATTTATCCTTTCATCTTTTTCTTGTGACTTTTGGACTTTTTTTGTCAAAGATCCACCTGTTTAGAAATAACATCATTCTACCACGAAGAATATATATATCTTAAGCTTTATACTCAATACTCAGGTGAAATGTTACATAATAAACTTTGAAACAGCTTAAAATCTTGGTTGATATATTTATTTGGTTATTTTTGTGTCTGTGTGTAAATTTGTATACTAGTGTGAAAATAACTTTGTAGCCAATGGACAAAAGGACAGTTGAGATGGACACCAGCCTTTGACCCCACCTGAATCCACCACCCCCACCTCCACCCAGCTTTCAGTGAGCGAGCACATCACACACAAAGCGTCGAGTTCCCAAAGCCCTCTTAGACCCCCTTTCTTGTGTGCATCAGATCAAAGCTGGCCGGGGGTTGAGAGGGACCTGACCCGTGGGAGAGGTGGAGGATCCTGCTGTTTGGCTAGTCGGTGGTGTGGACAGGCAGCTTCAAGGACGGCCAAATACCCCCATCACCCCCTTCTCCAAATCACCCAGGAGCTCCGAATCCACTGAGGCTTCCCAAGGCCACGAACGACAGAGGGGTTTGTTTGTTCTGTCGTCACCGAGAGACACTTAAAAAGACTCACAATTGTGTTATTCCTCTCGCTGTTCGTTCCTCCTAGATCACACACAAGCTGCGTCCTGTCCCCTGCATCACATGACTTCTTTCCATCCGTCATTGATCTACTACACAATTAAAACAATTGTTTATTTATAGTCATTTAAAAATGATTTCTTAAGAATTCTTAATTCCTTCTTAAGAGGATTTTTCAATTACTTTAAAGTGTGATTCAAAGTTACAAATAATTACTATCTTATTTATTGCATATAGCGTCATACTCTCCTCTTCCAAAGGCACCCACATTTCTACTAAAAAGATCCCGGACGAGCCCCCAATAGTTATGACTTTGCTCAAATAAAAAGCATACCAAGTGAAAGTAAATACAATTTATTAGACTGAATTAAACCTTTAAACAAAAAAGTTCAATGTTAGTGTAGATGTTAGTCAGATCACTCATATATGGCATACGTGTACACAAAGAAAAAGGTTGGACTAAAATCACGATTAAAGTATGATACGTTTTAGGCCCTAAGATGTTTTACTTTACACCAATCAACCAGCTGTAAGGAGCCCAGACCAACCACAAGGAGAAACTGCTTGGAAAAATAGTTTCCATCTTACAGGACTGATGAGCTAACGGCTTGTCTGATTGCAGCTAAATCAAAGAGGGTTGCTGCCTTAAAACAGCTCCAATATCCTAAGTTTCATAGCGCTTCATAAAAAGTATATTTTATAAACTGAGACATTGACTTGCAAACTAACACGCATTAAGGAAGCGCTCATCTGGGTTACTTTGCATTTTTCTGCTTACATTGAGAAAGCTCCTCAAAAAAAGCAAAAATGTCTTCAAGAAAATGAAAATCTCCTTTTCTCTGTCAAATAGAGGATTTCTAAGTATTCTGTTTGACCTAGGTAATATGTGAAAAACCCTTTAAATTAAAAGTATAATTTGACTTTTTACTTTACACCAGTTGTTCCCTAACTTTTCTTCTGGCCCCCCCTTGATTTTACACATTCTTTTCCCTCCCTAGGGGGGGCGCACCCCTCGGTTTGGAACCACTGCTTTAAACAACAAATATTTGAACTATGATTGAGTTTATATTTCTGCTGAAATAACTTTTTAACCTTTTAATGGTTTTAAAAAATTGCATGAACCACTTTGGAGTTTGGAGCTGTCGTGGTCTAGGCTGCATTTGAACTAGCAGTTAGCTCCTCGGTCCTCTTATTTCTCCAAACAAAGGCCGCTCAGGAAGCCATTTAAAACAAGACTCACTGTAGCTTTTACACAAAAACAAATAAAAGTATTAGAACCTGCACACTATCCTTATATTGAAAGAACTGCATGTTTCTGGTCTTGTTTTCTTCATACATTTAATCTAAGGTGTTCTAATTTAGCTCTGAAGCCTTCCCTTGTTTTTGACTCTGTGCAGCAGGTTTTGCATCCGTCTGCTGCTTCAATGTGATTAATCTGTGTGATAATAAAGACGTGCCTCAGACTCCAGTGGGGGTTTAATCGCTCTAATCATCTAATAATTACATTGAATTCACAAGGACCGGATGCTCAATGATCTGTGTACTCACTTTATCTCCACTTGATTAGATCTCATCACACCCCACTAATGCAGAATTGTTTTTAATAATAATAATTACTTATGTCTCTGGTGAATGCCTAATCAGGCATTTCCTGTAGAAATTTTGATGGCTCATTTGCATCTATATTACTACAACAAAGAAAGAAAAGAAAAAGAAAACAAAATAATATCTAATGTCAACAATCGCTGGTTTGGATTTCATCCTCTCTCAGCTGAAGACCCATAAAAATACAGATTTGCAGCATGAAATTTCCTTTGAAATCCCAGAGACACCTGATGCTTGTTTGAGCTACTTCATGCGTCTCACACCGGCCTCCTCCACGTTTTTATTAAGCACCCCGCCACTCCCCCCTCCCCCCTCCTCTCTCACATCATTGTCTCTTCTTGTTCATTTACAAGGTGACGAAGCTCGCCGCTGTGTCTCAGAGCAGCTGGCATCTCCAGTAAATGGGGGACTCCCATGTGATCTATCTCCTCGATGCTCGTGTTATCTCCAGTGAGGGCATTTAAAGCTCTATGTCTTTTCCACATGTCCCAGACCAGTTTAATTACCCTGCGCTGTCTCAGCTGTAGCAGTCGAACGCCCACCGCTCTGTCTGACTGTGTGGGAACCCGGGCGGAGGAGGACAGGGTCTAGGAACGCTGCTTAAGACTAACATGCTGGAATTATTAAATATCACACATTAATGTAGAGAGATTTAGAACAAAAACACTTTTTACACATGAAGATCATCTAAAACCTGCGTTTTGTTGAGGTCACACGTCAACTGTTGTCATGTTTGTTCTTCAGAAGGCCTCATTACTCCCCTTCCTCTCATAGAACCCATGAATTCACACTGACCGGCACATTTTTTTAAGCCAATAGAATTTGAGTTTCTGCATCGCTATCAATCAATGTGCATGCGCATCGCGCAAAGGTGGGACCATGCACAGGACGCCTCGTGTCTTCCTGTTTACAGTCATCATAACAGAAGAACGCGGCCAGTCATGGAGAAGTCGGAGCAAACTTCTGCTAAAAAGTTAGCCATTCCCCGGCTACTGAGGGCTACATCAACTACAGAAAGAAAAATAAAGAAACGTCTGCTGACTAAACTTGGCAAAAACTGCAATAAGGACCAGAGTAGATGCATGTGCACAAATAGAGGTGGGGTTAGAGGGAGCGGGAGGGGGAGAAGGGATGTTTTGGGAGGGGCCTTGGTACATTGGATTCAAAAAGTTCTCTCTCACTCAAATACCCTTAAATTATTCAATTATGCCATTTTTCAACCCCATAAACAAAAACGCAATTCTGTCATTTTAGTCTGGATCTTATCTGAAACACAAAAGTTCATCACAAAAAGTAAGTTATCTCTTAACCCTTGAACACCAGAGATTTATATTTGATGTTCTTGATCCTATGAGCTCTACCTCTTTCACAGGGTTAGTACATTCCTTAAAAACTGCTGCACTGAAGGCCGATATGGGTACGAAAAGTGACAAGCAACAAATCTTTTCCATTATTAATTGTATAATTTGGCAGTCAATAATGGTTTTGCTTGTATGTGTGTTCATTTGGGTCAGCAACATATCTCATGAACCATCATTTGGGTTTTAATAAATCCAGATATCCAGCTAAGCAGTCTATAACGCAGTCAGTTTTACAAAAATTGAGCAAAAGTTTCATGCAGAAGTAGCTGATAATATCCTCAATTAATGACAAACATTATTTTAACAATCATGTCATCAAAACAGCTACAACCCCATCATTTCTAAATACATCATGATCTTAGTTTAAACTCTGATATAAACACAATATCTGTGCTTTTTATTGATGGCATTTTGAATGCACAGAGCAGGCTGGTGACATTTTTTTGAGGTGGGGTGCATTTTTGCAAATCAGTTTTCAGATGCACAAAAAAAAGATCATATATCACCACTAGAGCATGAAGCACAGAAGAACAAAACAAATGAAGTCACTCACCGTCGAGTTGATTAAATCAGAACTCATGGAATCAATCAGCTTAGTTGTCACAAGCTGCCAAGAAGGATTCTTTGAATAAATATCCATTTTGTTTCCTCCATGATAACTAGCTAAAGCTTCCAGGTCAACTTCCTGATCTCAGCTAAGGCCGGTTGCTTCGGTTGCTAAATTCAGCGACCTACGGCTCTCCTATACTTTACATTGAAGGGAGGTTTCAGTGCGCGCGCTCCAGTTCTAGCGTACAAAGCGTAGGTCTATTGGTAAAGATTTGTGCCCGAGAAATGCACAGAAGACCCCAAATAAACAGGAAGTACATCACACGACCTTTTGGTCTGGTAAAAAATAGTGAGAGAACAGTTTAAAACTACACCTAAATGCAGATTATACACAGCACTCACAGTATGTACAGTATAGTGGACACTGGATAGATCGTTTAGTTTAATTTTCATGTTTTTTTTAAACTATTTTGTGAATAATCCTCTTCTTCCTCCTCCTGTGAGACTGGTGGGGCAGCGTCCTAGCGCCCCCTATTGACAGGCTGCCACTGGCACAGAGATGTCCTGACAAGATCCTGAGGCCCATTGTTGTACCATTCACCCAAGACCATCACCTCATGTTGCAGCATGATAACACACTGCCTCATATTACTGAGATCTGTACACAATTTCTGGAAGCTGAAAACTTCCCAGTTCTTGCATGACCAGCATTCTCACCTGACGTGTCACTCATCGAGCATTTTTGGGATGCTCAGGATCAACGTATACGACAACGTGTTCCAGTTCCTGACAATATTCAGCAACTTCACACAGCTATTGAAGAGGAGTGGACCAACTATACAGGCCACAATCAACAACCTGATCAACTCTATGCAACGGAGATGTTTTGAACTGCATGAGGCGCAAATAGTGGCCACAGCAGATACTGACTGGTTTTCTGACATCCCCCCAGTAAAGAAAATCTGCACATTTCAGAGGCGCTGTCCCAATATCACACTGCAGCCTATTGTCCTCCACGAAGTGCACTAGGAATTATAAGTAATACACTTCGCCAAAGTCAGCATATGCCACACCTGAGAGGTGGGATGAATAATCTCAGAAAGGAGAAGTGCTCACTAACACAGACTCAGACAGATTTGAGAACAATATTTGAGAGTATCATTGGGTCTTTTGTGTATATAGAAAATGTTTCAGATCTTTGAGTTCAGCTCATTAAAAATGGGAGCAAAAACAAAAGTTTAGCATTTATATTTTTGCTCTGTATATTTTGCAAAAGCAAGTTGATACGTATTTCTAAACTCTAAGTCTATCCTCAAAAATCTGACACAAGAAAAAAAACATTTTGTGTGTTTGTGCTGCAGTCAGTGACACTGGAAACTACCAACAAAAAAACAAAGTGATGGTTTTCCTCCTGTATTTAATGAAAGGTACATGATCTCAGTAAAAAGCTCAGAGTCACTTAAAGGGGACCCAGCTCCATCCTTGTCAGGTCTTCTCTGGCCTTCAGCCGTGTGAAAAGGAGAAACACTGATAGCATCAGCTCTAGTGACCTCTTCACCCCCATCAGCTCCCTCTATTCCCTCCTGGCACCGTCAGCACAGGGTGGCACCCAAGAGCTGCCTGGGCCAGAGTTAGGGTTACAGCAACATAAAGGCCTCCGCTCACATGTTTTAACAATTTCCTCCATCCTCTGTGAAATTATGCAAATATTTTAGTCCAGTTTCCTTGAGTCTGGAACACCAATTAAGAATGTCTGTTTGGTTTTCATGACTGCTGTTGAGGAGACTTGCCGACAGACGGGCAGGCTTCGTGCTGGAGGTGAACGGCTCTGCTGATGAGGTGAAGCTGGGACATTTAAATGGAGGGTTCAGATGTAAAAAAAAATGGTTGAAATTTGGAGTTTGTGAAGTGGAAAGAGTACCGCTGACAAATAAACAAACAGATGGCAACAAAGAAATGAAAGGAAGGAAAAAGAATTCAGAAAAGTGGAATAGAATGAATCACTCTCTATTTGTGTGGCTGAAAGACATTAAATGTAGAGTGCAGATGTTTTAAGGGGGTCTTGGTCTTACCTGTTGTAGAGAGTTCTCTGAACAGCTTCACTTTGGAGAAATAGTTTAATTCTGCCATGATTGATAAGTTAAAGGCTAGTCCAAACAAAAAGGCTAACGTGGATTCATGTCATTTTGAAACCACTCCCTCTCAATAGATTTTTACTTTGTGCAAATGTAATTTTAGAAATTATTCCTGCAGAAATTTTACAATATTTCAACAGGAAGTTCCCTCCAGCTACAGGAAGAGCTGCTGCTCTTGTCATTTACACTTGCAAATAACCATTCAGTTCCATGCCCAGTGGCTAAAAATAGATTTTGACGTCACGTTGCAGAGCATCATGGGATTTCTTGCCGGACAAGTACTGCAACTTCTTCTGTTTACTACGTGACGTGGTGATCTACTACAAGTGGCATATTGGCTATTACTATCCGAAATAATGATGAAAAGAAGAGCAACAAAGAACTGCTGTTGGGGTTTGTGCTGGACGTGTGCTGGCATAAAGTCATCAGCTTTGATTCTATTGTCCTGCATGTCATCAACAAACTCACTCACCATCAGCTTTTTCCTCTTTCTGAGCAGCTTCACGGTGGTTGTATATCCACTTTTATTGTCTGAATCTCCGTCACCACTGCCGCTGTTAGATTCATGTCCAAAGTGAGCAATGGACTCAAATAGTAAACGGAGCGATGATTAAACATCTCAGGGATGTCCACAGATGGGAATGTTGCCAAGCCGAGGTCTGGCACAGTGGTAGCTCCACTAGCCTGGGTAGCGCTGCTAGCCCCGATAGCTGTTGTCTGGGTGCTAATTCCATGCTTTTTCAGTTCGTACCATTTACCATAGTCCACTCCTTGATTAACTTTTATCTTCAAAGCAATGCATGCACTGATTTTTGTGATTGCTTCTTGTAAATTCACGTTCTTTCGAGCCATCTCTTCAGTTCAGGCAGGTGATATTCAGATAGGTCACCGGTGAGGAAGGCTCCAGGTACGTCCTTCTCGGTCAAAACCACCTCCTCCATTACCATTTATCTATGCTCAAACTTAATTTGAACAAATACACAGCTTTTTAAAAAAAATAAAGCTGACTCACGAGTTGTATCAAATGTAGGAAATATCATTGTTTGTCCCCACCTTTTCCCCGTGAGCCATTGCGCGGTTAAATCATGACGTCATCTGTAGAAAGCGCTATCACCTTGTAAAGTGAAATCGACAGAGATGTAAAGGTTCATAAAACAATATTTGCAAGAATTGCTATATATTTTTTAAAGCTCAATGGCAGCAATAGACAAACTGTGAAGTTATGAGCACCAACCCGGACTGCTCTACACAAATGAATGTTGTTAATAAATCAAATTGTTTTTAATACTGGGGGGCTGGTTAGTTTGACACATTTTGTATATATTTTTTAAGCTTCAGGTTTAGTCTGCAAATCAAGATTCAAAGTGATCAAATATGGCAATTTGCACCATAAAAGGTTAAGGCCTTTTAGCATCCAAAAGGCTCGTATCTGCAAATTAATTCATTCTACAAGAACAGCAGTTATTTTCTGTAATTCTAATGATGTCATCAACTGTATTCTCAATTAGTTTTAAACTGTGACTTCTTTTAGTCTCATTCCATCACCCTAAGTACAAACAACCAGCCGTTCTCCACATAGAGCAGCTAAATCTAAGCTACAGAAAGTCCACTCTGGAAGTCCATCGTTACTTTACAGACCAGGTGGATTCAGAAATCTACCTTTACGCTGAAGAATTAGATCCGGGGGATTGCACTGTCTGGATAAAAGTACAGCGCTCATGACGGGGGAATGGATTGAGGTCATGGCACTAAGGCATCTCCTCCAGTTCAAAGGTGTACATGAACATGAGTCCTGAGGAGAGCTTCATCTTTGTTGGGAGAAAACCTCTTGAAAGCAGAGCATGTAATTGCACCATGAGGCGTGACAAAGCATATCGTTATTAAACGGTATTACTGAAGGAAACAGGAGAACAGGGTCAGATTTAATGTGAACTTTTCACTGCAGCTGATGAAGGACTCTGACTTTACTTTGATGAACTAATCCATCATTATGAGTAATCGTCTAGAGGCACGTCATTTGTGATAAAATAAAGCAAATACCATAAAGTAAAATGTGGTTATTTGATTTTTTATTTTTTAAGTGAAAAATCATTTGATTACTGACTAAAAATAGTTATTGATGTAGCCATTCTAACGCTGGTGAAGGTTTTCAGTCAATTCTAATCCTTTCTAACCATTCTAATCCTAAAGGTGTGACCTTTTGAGTCCATTCTAACTCCGTCTTACAGCTTCACTCCTTATCTTTTTATTTAGCACCTCCTCCCGACTTTCCCATGCCCTCCTGTCATCTTGGTCCCCAGACTTCCTAACATGGCGGAGCTTTTCTGCTCCAGGTGGTCTGCAGCCAGCCACCTGTGTTGTCTTTGTGGCGCTGTCATTTGTCTCCAGGCAGGCTTTGTGGGGTTGCCAGAGTGAGGAAAGGCCTGTTGAGTCCGATGATGGAGATGGTGTTTTCTGGTGGACTCACAGAGTTCCAGTGTTGCTGGACACAAGCAGCTATGTTGTCCCCCCTCAAACCACCAATGCAAACCCCAGTTTCTCAGACAACCTGGGAAAAGGCTTGTTTTCTGTCTTTGTTGCTGTTATATTTTTGTAGCAAAATTTAAATGTATTATGTTGTGTTCAGACATTCATAAGAATATGACCAAAAATGAGAAACCACAGATTAATCAGGTTGTATACGATGCATGTTTTTGTATTACTGTATCAGTTGATATGGACAAAATTTCATATGCTGATATAGCTCATTTTTAATCCCAATAACGATAAACATACAAAGCATAGAACACATCCTCATGAATCTCCTCCTCCACTGTGGCCTGACATGCATCATATAAATCAGGTAACATGACATGACATCAAATGTTTTCAGCTGGGCGTTTCATATCTCGGTTCGAGTGTAACTCACTAAACTCACATTTCTCCACCGTGTAGATTGGACTCATATCTTTGCAGATGTGTTTGGTAACAGCAACAGTAATCTCCGTCCATCTGCGGGAGCTAGGAGCTATGTGGTGTGCAACAAGCCTGTTGCAGCGTCTGGAGTTTTATGAGCACTTACGCTAACACTCAACGTGGTTTTAGCAGCTTTTGCTCGTTGACTGTCTCTGTATTATTTGTCGTGGTTTTTGCGCAGGTGATAAAATAAATTTGTGGTGTCGGAGTCCGTTGTTGGGACCGGGAGTTGACAAACTTGACAAACAACTGTTGTCTGGTCCACGTTGCTCTTTTTATATTTAAACCGCATCCATGAGACAGAAGTTGTCCCTCTTTTAGTTACAAGCTCCTCGGTTTGGGTTTGCTGCATGACGCATACATGGGCATGCCGTAAAGTGCATTATGATGTAAATTACTGCAGTAAAACTCCTAAACGTGGTGTAAACGATGGAGCTTTATATTTGACGATAGACATTTTCTATTGTCCAGATGAAATATTTTGTCATATCGCCCAGCCGTAAGTTGAACCTAATAGAAGAGGTACCCTGAAAGAAACCTCAAGCACGGTTATGATTTTAACTTTGTCAAGAATACACTGAATACAATTGCATAAAGACAATGTTGTTTACATTTTTAGAATGGTAGTAGTGCAATCTGTCTTACTGGTTGATCATATATAATATATAAGATTGCTCATAATTTAGTTATTAATGAACACATTGTGAAAACAGCTTTGCAGACAGCACAAAGTCCAAAACAAGCTTCCCCAAGTTGTTTTATCTTATTTTGTATGGTGTGATATCATATTGCATGGTATTACTTCAAATCATATCTTATCAAATTGCATCATATAATATTGATTAATATGTTGTTTTCCATTATGCTGTATCATATCCTTAATTTTGCATCTCTATATATTTTACTGTACGTATTGTGTTGTACCCCATCATATCCTGTGGTATCACATCATATAACATATAACTAATTAATTAACTAATTAATTTATATATGTGTATTTTTGGGAGGTGGCTTGTCACCTATAGGTGGAATGCCTGGAATGAAAGAATCAATAAAAAGTAAATAAATAAATAAATTAATTAATTAATTAATTAATTAAATTATATAAATTTTGTATTCTACCCTGTTGTATTGTATCATATATGTATTGTATTGTACAATATATTGTCAATATTTTATATTGTATTGTATCATATCATGTATAATATCAATATATCATATCAAATATGTATCATATATAAAATCATATATCATATCGTATTGTATCATCATATATATAATATCATATATCATATCATATCATGGGCTGCATGGTGGCGCAGTTGGTTAGCACTGTTGCCTCGCAGCAAGGAGGTCGTGGGTTCGCGTCCCGGCTCTGCGGCCTCTCTGCGTGGAGTTTGCATGTTCTCCCCGTGCGTGCGTGGGTTTCCTCCGGGTACTCCGGTTTCCTCCCACAGTCCAAAGACATGACTGTCAGGCTAATTGGGCTGGTAAATTGTCCTTAGGTGTGAGTGGGTGTGTGGTTGTTTGTCTCGTTCGTCTCTGTGTGGCCCTGCGATGGACTGGCGACCTGTCCAGGGTGTCCCCCGCCTCTCGCCCCTTGACCGCTGGAGATAGGCACCAGCTGCCCCGCGACCCTCTGTGGAGGATTAAGCGGCTACAGAAAATGGATGGATGGATGGATGGATATCATATCATATATTGTATCATATTACATTACATTACATAATATTACAGTGTTTTGTGTAATATAGTATCAATATTTTATATTGTATTGTATCGTATCATGTATAATACCAATATATCATATCAAAAATCATAATATATCAAATCATATATCATATCATATTGTATCATATCATATCATATATCATATCATGTATCATATCATATATCATATCATATATCATATCATATATCATATCATATCATATCATATATCATATCATATCATATATCATATCATATATCATATCATATATCATACCATATCATATCATATCATATCATGTATCATATCATATATCATATCATATCATATATTATATCATGTATCATATCATATATCATATCATGTATCATATATCATATCATATCATATATCATATCATATATCATATCATATCATATATCATATCATATATCATATCATATCATATATCATATCATATATCATATCATATCATATATCATATCATATCATATCATATATCATATCATATCATATCATATATCATACCATATCATATCATATCATGTATCATATCATATATCATATCATATATCATATCATATCATATATCATATCATGTATCATATCAAATATCATATCATGTATCATATCATATATCATATCATATATCATATCATATCATATCCTGTATCATATCATGTATCATATCATATCATGTATCATATCATATATCATATCATATTGTATCATATCATATCATATCATGTATCATATCATATCATATATCATATCATATCATATATCATATCATATTGTATCATATCATATCATGTATCATATCATATCATATCATGTATCATATCATATATCATATCATATTGTATCATATCATATCATATCATATCATGTATCATATCATATCATATCATATCATGTATCATATCATATATCATATCATATATCATATCATATTGTATCATATCATATCATGTATCATATCATATATCATATCATATTGTATCATATCATATCATGTATCATATCATATATCATATCATATCATATATCATATCATATTGTATCATATCATATCATATCATATCATATCATGTATCATATCATATCATATATCATATCATATATCATATCATATCATGTATCATATCATATCATATCATGTATCATATCATATCATATATCATATCATGTATCATATCATATATCATATCATATCATGTATCATATCATATCATATCATATCATATATCATATCATATCATGTATCATATCATATCATATCATATCATATCATGTATCATATCATATATCATATCATATCATATCATATCATATCATATCATGTATCATATCATATCATATCATATCATATCATGTATCATATCATATCATATCATTCAAAATATGTTAGACCTTTTTCATATACAGTAGACCCTACCCATAGTGTAGAACATTTCCAGATTTTTCCTCGATAATTAATTTATCATTGAGCTACAAAAGGGCATAAACTAATGCAAAAACACACTGCAATAAACAATTAGCAAACTGCTCTTTAAAATTCAAATTTTCGCCTTAAAAGTTTTTTTCCTGCTAATCAAGTATAAATTAAATAATCATTTTACCTTTGTTTGTTTTTGCTTGAGGGGTGTTAATTAAGTTTTTTAGTCACATTTTATGGTTCACGAGTCTGATCCTAAAACTTTCATTTAAACTCATTCAAATACTTCAAAGAGTTTTATATAATCAGGATACATTCATAATTATGTAAATGTTGTTAGTAGTCTGATGGTAATCTCCAAGCATGGGATGTGGAGAAATCTTCAACAAATAAATAAATGATAATTGATGATTTCTTTGAGGTCAAAGTTTTGGCATTTCTTTATTTACCATGACGCCACTGGAAGTGCTCAACATCCCCAGGATATCTCCCCCCTTTTCTCCCCTGTGCTACATATTCAGACTTTTATTTACTCCTCATCCGGAGTGGAGAGTGTTGATAAATGACGGTGCTGCGCCCTGGGACTCTCCTGTTTAAGGAGCGGCGAGGCGATTTATGGACGCACTCTGTGCAGGCCTCACAGTGATTAATCGACGCCAACCGCTATGGACACAGGCGGGGGCTGAAGGAGGAGGAGGGGAGGAGGGGCAGCCGGCCCTTCACTGTTTGGATAGGGAGATAACATCAAAGCGGCCTGCTGCTTGTGTTAAGAAAATACTGCATTCTGGGTCAGTGCAAATGAATCCAGGAGGAGCCTGAAACTGTTTTTAATGGCATTCCCATCGATATATTATCACTGTGCAGAATTCGTGTCCAGAGGTCGTCGAGTGACATTTTACAAATGTCTTTGCTCACTTTCTTCAGGCTATGGTTGACTTTGATCGCTTTGCTGTTTATGTTGGGCCACGTTTATGAATGGAGGGTGCACGTGTTTGGGAGATGAAACATTAATAGCTGTTGCAGCACAAAACACTGCTATTAAATTCAAATGACTACGCTGTAAATTATTAAAACAAAAATCTACTGTTGAGAAGTGGAATTTCTGACTGCGGTCTTTATTACAAACCCATTTGCTAAAGCTTACATTAATGTGTATCTAATGAGCTGTCAAAGGTGTTAGCCTCTGAGATATTTACCTGTTCTCCTCCACACCTGCACCATTGATCACTCTGAGGAGGTGGATGCTCCAGGGCTCACGCTGCTACTCTTTTGATCTCCCTTCAAAAGTGACCTGCTCACCGCAAGACTTCAGATCCCTCGTCTCTGATGGCACACTAGAGAAACGTATTTTCCTTCAAGAATTGCCACCCAATTTTCCAAAAACAGATGCATTTTGATTAGTTTGTAACGCTGCCCTGCTAATTCTGCGTCAGAGTAAAGCAATCCGGAGCAAATACCCTTATTTCTTATCTCATTTACACATCAAATGGCCTCTCTCCGTTGCCATTGTGAGAACTCCATACACTTTAAGTCAACTGGGAATCATTGGGTGAATTTCCGCTCTTTATTTTCTACTCCCAACTGCTTCCCGGGGTCTCTAAAAGGATGCCAATTTAGCTGAATTCAGGCTGAGCTGAATGGAGCTCTGTTACCTGTCCGCTGGGGTAGAACCTCTGTGGTGGCTGCCCTTTCCCATGCTTCCACCACGGGACCTCGACCGCAGACAGACAGAGGGGACACCTGTTCCTTCAGAGACGCTGGCCAGCATCTGAAATCTTAGTGTGGGCCCCGACTATTGAGAGAGGGCAGCGCGATAAGGCCCCCGCGCCGTGATGGGGCAGAGGAAATCTGAGGAGAGCGCAGGAAAGGGGATGCCTGTAGCCAGATGAATCTGGTGCAATTTGCCAAAACACACTGCCTCCTTCCACAAGTCGATTACACACACTTGCAATAGAAAAGCCATTGTTTGGTATGAGTCTCCCACTTATCTGCTCTTTATCGTAATGCAGAGACATAATAACCTGTCTGTGCTGCTGTAAAGGACAAAGTTTTTATTTGTTCAAAAGGAAAGGAGGTGAAATTAAATGTTGGGTCTGGGAGTTTGTAGACAAAAAAACACAGTTTGCTCCTTCAGAAACAGAAGATCTCAGATGATTTGAGAGCCTAGGACTAGTGCACGTACTGTTAAATTTAATGATGGTTTGAACATGTGGATAAACCAGTGGAAGACTAAAATACGAGCATCAATGCTGTCTGATGTTTATCTCGTCCCTCATGGCTTCACTACAAACTGAACACTGCCACTTCCTGACCTTGTTCTGACAGTTTTCTGTGAGGAAAACTTTTCCTTTGTCCTGACCGAAAGCTGTCAGGTACACGAGTCACCAGGGTTTGAGCACCATACTGCTGCTATCCTCACACCATATATCAGCCTTCCCACTGAAGATCAGTCAGCTTCCCTAGCATCTTTGAAGTCCTACAGATCCCAGAGTGCACTTTGCTATTATTGTTGGACGACCTTTCTTGGCTTTCTTCCTTTCATTCTAAGAATTTGACCTCTGTCGGTGATGCTGAGAATGGACAGGGGACCAAAGGAGGCAATCATTTGGCATATGGGGCTAGGCCTTTTTTATGAAACTATGAAGCTCTGCCATAAATAATAAAATAAAAAACTTTGGAAGAGATCCATGAAGAGCTGTTGATCAACTGATTACAAATCTGCATCCTTGGAAACTGTAAAGAACTTACAGGTAATGAAGGCTGAACTTTTTTCTGAGCACAATAATTGTGATAAAATTGTGTTTATTCAACGTCCTAGGTGACAGCTTAACGTTCCAAAGTTATTTACTTCCACACCCATCATCTAACGAGGGTAAAAAAGCATCTCTCTGGTGGAGGCAGTTGGAGAAGACGGGGGACAAGCACCTCTCCCAATGACCTGAACTTGCTTGAGATGTTTCCTAGCTGAGACATCCTTCCTGTAGTAGGAGAGATTTATTAGACCCAAGTGTTGAGGGGAAAATGCAGAAGACACCTGCTGAGAATAACTGACCCTGAATAAAGAGTGAAGAAGAAGAGGAATAGAGACAGCCAGTCAGACTGAAGAGGGAGGAGAGCGAACGAACCATTAGCCTCCTCACCGGAGAGCCCGAACAATGATGGGTGCTCTCCTGGACAAAGGGGGGGGGGGGGGGGG